>SDVV010001294.1:0-26197 GCA_016164225.1 Gammarus roeselii
ACTTACAGCACCAAACTCACATTCGCCCTTACCTTTCAACTTTGTCTCACTCAGCGCCAACACATCTAACTTCCTCCTCAAAAACATCTCACCAATCTCCCTCCTCTTTACATCACTCGTACTACAGCCACGCACATTCAGCGACCCTAACAATAGGGTTTGGAGAGGCGTGTGCCTCTCCTCCCCCCGCTCGTCTTGCCGTCTTCGAGGAAAGGTTTTTACAGAGAACGGGATTCCTAGCCCCTTCGCTCCGCCCCGTTTTGTCGTCTCCGACACGCTGGGGATTGCGGTAGCCGATTATACTCCCGGCTACGGGGCGCCCCTTTAGTCGCCTTCTACGACACGCGGCGGATACGGTAGCACGATTCTAAGGCCCCGGCTACAAGGCTAAACTAAAAAATACAGATAATAAAAACTGAGACTATATAGGGCTAAATTTCATCCATATTGCCTAATAAATCCATGCATCATTTCTTTAGTCAATAAATAATATGCGGTCATCCTCAGGGAAGCTTTAGCGATACATCTAGTTAAGATCACAACCTGATGACTCATTGCAACAGTTTGATTTAATACTAAGCTAATTTGATGTAGAAGAAAATTTATTCACATTTCACTAACTAAGATGCATTCAATTTTTTGTTATTTTGAAATTTTTCGCTTACATAGTGGGTTGCAGCATAGCTGCCACCTGATAGCCTTGTTTTAACCCACGACGTTTATGGACTGGCCTTAAGACCATTTCAGATAGCGACCTGATTAGATTTTCAATACGGTTTATATCTGTATACGGTTTATATCGGTTTATATCTGTATACGGTTTATATCTGTGACGAAAAATTGTAATTTAAGATACTTGGCAGTTTTAAATCATTCACGGATTATCTTTCGGTACTGCACTCAACGTGAACAAACAAAAATTAGCAACAGTTAACACGCCGTGATAGGTTAGCTTGCCATATGAAAACCACATTCCTGAGAAGCAGGCGACGTAAAAAGTGTTTTAGATACAACGCAAAAATGCTTGGTTGTTTTTTATGCACATTGTAACAAGCTATGTGGACAGAACAGTGTTTAGAAGCAGCAACCTTTTAATTGACTAAGTAAGCTCTCCCAGTAGCCGACGTCGACTCCGGCCGTGTCGCCAGAGAGTTTGGACTCAATGCTGGTTTGCAGTGCACTCAGCTCTGCAACACTCTTGTTCCGGAACAGAGCGGTCACCTGTAGCAGGGAAACGTTGATTGGAGTAAATTTGAAATAAAAATTGATACAGTAACTAACGATATCAAGTCCAGGATATAAATTAGTGGAATTCAGCAAGAAAGCAGCTGAATGACTTCAAAAGTTTGGACTGTATTTTTTTGAAGGTAGCCTTTGTATATATATACAGATATAGACACTAGGCCGCATACCCAAAGAAAAAAAAAAGGTGGCCGACGGCAAGGCGCACCTCACACCCTCATACGCTCAAACTCACATAAATAAAGGATTTAAAATTTATTTAGGTATAGTGACATGTTGACAAGATAACAGAAATATCAGAATACACAGATGATACGTACCAAGTCTTCGTCAGCGGGAGCTGTTCTGAAGACAACATTTGCTACCTGGGTGAATTCAATACCAACTTAAAACTAGGGTTGAAGAGTAAGGACCAACCGATGAACATTGTTGGAGGACATCCTCTACTCTCCACTTTTTAATATGTCGAGACAGATGCAAGCATCACATTAGACCATTAATTTCAGTTTTCACTGGTTTACCCCCGCCGCGTCATAATGGCCGCCCCCCCCCCCACCCACGACCATCCCGACAGCGGGATGCCAAGGGTGGGAAAGCACATCAGAGCAGCGTCAAAATCAACCATTCACAACCATTCTCCACTCACGCCTGTTCATTGCACGCTCTCTCGCCACCTCCACATTCATGTCTCTTCTTCCCAACGTATGCTTCAGACCATCCATCCACCCAAACTTCGGTCTACCTCTAGGCCTGCAACCACTCGCCTCCGCATTCATCACCCTTTCCACCAATCTCCCTTCATCCATCCTCTCCATGTGCCCGAACCATCTCAGTACACGCGAATCCACTCTGTTATCCAACTTCTTCACCATCCCTGTTCTGATTCGAACCACGTCGTTGGTGATCCGGTCTCCCAGCGTTACTCCAGCCATGCTCCTCAAACATTTCATCTCAAAAACATTCAACCTTCTTCTCTCCTCTGCTCTCACCTTCCAAGCCTCAGCTCCGTAGAGCACAGTTGGGATAAGAACACCCTCATACAGCCCTCTCTTTGCTTACATCTTCTACGTCCTACAGCTCATTACACTCTTTAGTGCAACCAACACTTTACATCCCTCCTTCACTCGCGCCTTCATTTCAGTTCCCACTAGTTCAGTCCACTAGTTTCCACTAGTCCAGTCTTGCCGCTCCTTTTCCCCTAGTTAACTGTATTAAGTTTCCACTAGTTCAGTCTGGGCTCCACATGGGAGCCCAGATACTTAAAACACTGAACTTCCTCAAGAGCTCTACATTTAGGGTGACACAAATTTTTCTCGCATCGACAGTCCTCAAGCATCTCATTACTTGACTCTTACCCATGTTCACTTGAAGCTTCCTCCTCTCACACACTGTACCAAACTCTGACACTAGCCTACATAGCTTCTCCTCTGAATCCGCAACCAGGGCCGTATCATCAGCAAATAGCAACTGGCTCAACTGCCAACTCCGTCCATTCGCTCCCAACAGTTCCAAGCCACGACCCAGCACACTTGCGTTCACCTCCCAGACGACTCCATCCATATAGAGGTTGAACAGCCAGGGAGATATCACGCAGCCTGGTCTCAGTCCCACTTTCACTGCGAACCAATCACTCACCTCGCACCCACTCTGACACATGCTCGGCCGTCAGCATAGAAACTCTGCAGCGCTTTCAACGCAACACCCTCCACAGCGCTTCACTGTCAATCCTGTCGTATGCCTCCTCCAGATCTATGAAGGCCCAGAACACATCCTTTCCTTCGGCAAGATACTTCTCACAGAACCTGTCTCGCTGCAAAAATCTGATCGGTACACCCTCTACCACGACACACTGTTCCTCTCCAATTGCGCAGTCCGTACAGTCTCTAATCTTTTTGATCAGCACTCTCCCGTTCAACTTAGCAACCACACATAACAGACTGATACCTCTCGAGTTGCAGCATTCATTTTTATATTCATTTTGTATATGAGATTCATTTTGTATACAGGATTGTAAATTTCAAAGATATAAAGGTTCAGTGAGTGAATCTAGAGATAAATCAAACTCATCATTTCAGGAACAACCTTGCAAATGAAACAAATATACTAAGATAAAGACCAATTAAAGACCACCATGATATGAATTGCTCCCGCACGCTAAACACTCCTTTGTCAAACACATAATTAGATGTAAATACAATAGCTTGCCCAGAAACACGTAAACAATTGAAAACACTCTGTATCCAAAGCCTACCTTCCCAGTTAAGGCGCAGTATATGGCATGTCCCACGACCCACCTCCCCAGTGACGAAGAAAATTTGCCGTGTTCTACGACTCGCCTACCCGGACACCGCTCTGGGTATGCCATATCCCACGACTCACCTTGCCGGCCAAGACACACAGTGCACCGTGTCCTACGATTCACTTACTCGGCCACAGCGCTGAGTATTCCATGCCCCACGAGTCATCTCCCCGGCCACGGCGCTAGTGTGTCGTGCCCCACGAGTCCTCTTCCCGGCCATGGCGCTGAGTGTGCTGTATCCTATGATTCACATACCCGGACACCGCGTTGTGTATGCCGTGACTAACGATTCAGATCCCCGGCCACTGCGCTAATTGTGTCGTGCCCCACGACTAACCTCGGCCAGCTCGCTGTGTGTGCTGTGCTCAGCGACTCTCCTCTTCATCTAGTGCGCTGTGTGTGCCGTGCCCTACGACTAACCTCAGCCAGCTCGCTGTGTGTGCCGTGCTCAGAGACTCTCCTCCTCAGCTAGTGCGCTGTGTGTGCCGTGCCTTACGACTAACCTCTGCGGCCACGGCTCTGTGTGAGTCGTGTTCTAAAACTCACCTCCCCAGCTACTGCACTATGTATGCCGTGCCTCTGCGTAGCACTGGTCGCCGCAGTGTCTGTCGCAGAGTCGCGCATCTTTAGACGTCTTATCTCGTCCAGCACGATGATGGTCAGGTCGCGCCAGTACCATTGATGAGTGCTCTGCAATGGTGAGGAGCATGAATATGCATGGGGGAATCATGGAGCGATGATGAAAAAAGATGCATGGGTGTTGACCTCACTGATAAAGCAGTGACGGAGTTTTGATAGCAAGCATCGGGATAGGACTACGAGTAGAATATACATAGGCTGATAGGCATTCATCAACATAGAATCTAAAAACTAAATTTCTTGATTGGTAGAATTCCTAGAGAAATTAAAAACTTCAAAAACATAAAAAAAAATCCAAGAGAAAGCAAACGATTCAAAATAATTCGCTAGAAGCTGGAAAACAACCGCCACAGTGTGATCATTGCGACTGTCGCCAAGAAGAGAGAGCTGCTGTTAGTTAGTAACTTGAAGCTGTTGTAGTTTGCAGGCACATAATCCATTGGTAGAGTCACCTCCCTGTCCAGCTGCTGGTAGACTTTGATGTCCTCCATGAGGTCCTCAAGGTCGTGTAGTGTGAGGCCGTTCAGATGCGTGTAGGGCTCGTGCACGTGCAGTACGGCGGCGCTGCTGCTCTGCTCGCTGCTCACGTATTGCGCCAGCAGGTCGATCGGCTTCGCGCGATTGTCCTCCACACGGATCTGGGACCGGATTCTGTCAAGATATAAGATTGAAAGTGAACAAGGCATGAAGGTAACCAAAGTAAAACTGAAAGCAATTTATTTGGGAATGGATTCAACCAATCTGGAAATAGGGTTAATCAAACTGTGAACAGAGGCAACCAATCTAAAAATAGAGGCAAGCAATCAGAGAATGGATGCAACCAATTTAGGAGTAGAAGCAGCCAGCAAGAAATTTAGGCAATCAATCTGAGACTGAAGGCAACTAATCTCAGAATAGAGACAACCAATCTTAGAACGGAGACAACCAATCTCGTGATGGAGACTACCAATCTCGGGATGGAGGCAAACAATCTTAGAATCAAATTTCTAGCAGCAGGACTTCGGAAATCTTTGAAACCAGTAGGTAGGGAGGAGATTTGCAAGATCTGAAGAACAAAGAGCTTAGATGTGTCAAACATTCTGTAAAACATGAGAAACTATTATAATTCTTTAATATCAAATCTATGAATTGGAAGAGCAGCACCTTAAATTGATGACATAGAATTGTCTTCAGTGATCTTATGATTGACAATGGAATTGCAAAACAAAAATTCATAGCTACCTACCAATGCACTCAAGATCAACCAGGCAGCTCCTCGCACACATGAGCAGGTACTCATTTTATGAAATGATGCACCGGCCACACTCTTCCTACCTGGCTTGCTCGAGCTGGAAGTTGTCTTCCTGTTTGGAGAACTGTGAGAACTGCTGTGCTTCACGCTGCCGCTGCTCCAGCTCCATGATCATCTCTCGCTCGGCGCGCTCCAGTTCGCGCTCCTGCCGCCTCTTCTTCACCTTCTCCAGTTCCACGCGGTTCTCCTCCATCTTGGCGCGGCTACGCTTTTCTATCTCCTCCCTGAAGGTGGAAATGGCAAGGGAAGTTAAGTTATGAATAATCGTGGGCAGCTACTACTTTTCAAGGGACAGTAAATTTTTAGTTTTATAAAGATTTCTAGTCAAAAGTGAGCTAAGTTACAACAAAACTGGGAAACACATTTAAGAGCTCTGGTAATTGCATGAGCACTCCAAAACTAGCTGAATGACATCAGATTCTGGCAGCCAACATGCTACTAATAAAGAAGCTAGTTATTGGGATACAAATGAATACAATAGTGCAAGCAAATGTGGTAACCATGAAACGTAGCTACCCCAATAGTATGTAGTGAAGGTGGGACCGGGAAAGGTTCAAGTAGTCATAAAAGCATTCATGCATCTAACTAGCAGGACCTGACACCTCATTCATGGAATGTAGTTGGATAGTTAGCTACCTGATTTAAAAATTATACAAGAAAACCGTGCTGGCGGCGGTCCAACGAGTCTTCTAGACTCCTTACATGGAGAGGAAATGAAGAAAGAGAACATCGACGCGTGTGATTTTTCTACTTTTGTCGAACAGAATCCAATCGATTTTAACACCCTGAATACCAACAAACGGCCACGCACCGAAATGTATCAAACAATGCTCAATTTTAGCAACATGTCCTCTACTCAACAACAAACATCCACGAGTCAAAAATTCAAGAAAAGAAGACTTGACTTCATTAGCCAACAGCAGGAAGAAAGTTAAGGTGATGGCAAACGTCTCCAGTAACGATCAGAATAAAGCTGAAACTAAAGATGATAATTCATTGGCTTTGAAAGTCCTGGGTACAGCTCAGGATACTTTGAAGACCCTATCACGTTATGTTTTAGAGGTAAAAGCATGCCTGGGAGCAGACGAGTCCAAGTGATTCTCCGCTTCAGTAAAGTTGTACCAGACAAAGAAGGTACAACTCGGTTCTCGTGGTTCTACTTAGGATATTCAAATAGAAGGATTAACAGCATCTCTTGAAACGCTTTTCAACGTTCCTCTCCCGAAAGCATCGGGAGAAATTTCTTGACCACTGCGACGTCTCCAACAGCTGACAAAACATTTTGCTATCCTAATGAAGTTTTACTTTTTTTGATAAGGTAAGCGCCAGTTAGAGATCTCTTTGGAGCTGACACTAATTTATGTTTAAGAACAGAGGATAATTTCATTGTGGATTTTTACCGATGCAAAATTTTGCTGCAGGTATAAATATCCCATTCCATTCTTGGAGGTCAATTTGCAGTGTAGGGTGGTCTCTTCTCGACCATCGATTGCTCTCTCGTGTACAGATACAGACACTAGGCCGCCTCCCCCAGAAAGGGGGGTGGCCGACGGCAAGGCGCACCTCACACCCTCATACGCTCACGTTCACACAACTTAGCCCTTTTGTGTCCAAGGGCTCGGCCGGTAACCCCTCAACATACACTCCGGGTCACGGGTGCAGTCCGAGGATCCGTTGTCAGCAGCGGGATCCGACAGTTTTCATTGGTTTATTCCCGCCGCGTCATAATAGCCGGCCCCCCCACCCACGATCATCCCGACAACGGGATGCCAATGGCCGGAAAGCACATCAGAGCAGTGCCAAAATCAACCACTCTCCACTCAAGCCTGTTCATTGCAATCTCTCTTGCTACTTCCACATTCATGTCTTTCCTTCCTAACGCCTGCTTCACACCATCCATCCACCCAAACTTCGGTTTACCTCTAGGCCTGCGACCACTCGTCTCCGCGTTCATCACCCTTTTCACCAATTTCCCTTCGTACATCCTCTCCATGTGCCCGAACCATCTCAGAACACGCGAATCCACTCTGTCCTCCAACTTCTTCACCAGCCCTGTTCTGATTCGAACCACGTCGTTGGTGATCCGGTCTCTCAGCGTTACTCCAGCCATGCTCCTCAAACAATTCATCTCGAAAACATTCAACCTTCTTTTCTCCTCTGCTCTCACCCCCCAAATCTCAGCTCCGTAGAGCACAGTTGGTACAACAACACCCTCATACAGTCCTCTCATTGCTTCCATCCTCAACGTTCTACAGCTCATTACACTCACCCGTGCACCCAACACTTTACACCCCTCTTTCACTCCTGCCTTCACTTCAGTTTTTGCTAGTTCAGTTGTCTCCACATGGGAGCCCAGATATTTAAAACACTGAGCTTCCTCCAAGAGCTCTCCATTAAGTGGGGCACTAACTTTGCTTGCATCGACAGTCCTCGAGCATCGTCTTACTTTACTCTTGCCCACGTTCACTCAAAGCTTCCTCCTCTCACGCACTCTACCAAACTCAGACACTAGCCTACATAGCTTCTCCTCTGAATCCGCAACCAGGGCCGTATCATCAGCATATAGCAACCGACTCAACTGCCAACTCCACCCATTTGCTTCCAACAGTTCCAAGCCAAGCCCCAGCACACTCGCGTTCATCTCCCTGACCACTCCCTCCATAAAGAGGTTGAACAGCCAGGGAGACATCACGTCACACTTTCACTGTGAACCAATCACTCACCTCGCTTCCCACTCTGACACATGCTCGGCTGCCAACGTAGAAACTCTGCACCGCTTTCAACAGATGTCCGCCCACTTCACAAAAACGCAACACCCTCCACAGCGCTTGCATGTCAATCCTGTCATATGCCTTCTCCAGATCAATGAAGGCTCAGAACACATTTTTTCCTATGACAAAGTACTTCTCACAGACCTGTCTCACTGCAAAAATTCAATCAGCACACCCTCAACCACTCCTAAAGCCACACTTTTCCTCTCCAATTACGCAGTCCGTACAGTTTCAAATCCTTTAAATCAGCGCTCTCCCGTACAACTTACCAACCACACATAACAGACCAATACCTCTTGAGTTGCAGCATTCATTTTTATCTCCTTTACCCTTATATAGCGGAACACTACAGGCACTGCGCCACTCAATCGTACCACGCATGCCACAAAACACAAGTTCAGTAACCTCACCAACCATTCGACAATTGTTACTCCACCTTTCTTCAGGCACTCGCTCGCAACGCCATCTAAACCAGGGGCTTTCCTTGCTTTTCTCACCTTTACCGCCTCCTGCACCTTTTCCCTGGTAATGTCTTCCTCCCAAAACTGGCATACGAGCAGCACCACCCAAAGCAACAATGTCAGGCTCTCTGTCATCCTCGACATTCAACAACTCATCAAAATACTCGGCCCACTTCTTCCGTACATCACCATTTTCCAACAATAGCTGGCGGTTTTCATCTCGCACCACTTCCTCCTTTCCGGTCTCTCTCTTTCTCACCCTCTTCACCTCCTTCCAGAACATCTTTTTGTTCTCCTCAAAATCCTGGAACAACCGTCCGCCCCACCTGGCATCAGCATCCCTTTTGGCTATCCTCACCACCCGCTTCACCTCGTTTCTTCTTCTCTCTTTGTAGCTTTCATAAGCCACCACCGACTTCACCTGCAGCCACTCCTCAACTGCTCCTCTTCACCGTACCACCGCCAGTTTGACTTCCTCGTTCCAACACTCGCAACCTTTTCTTCTGCACCCGCCCACACGGCGCGCACTACACACCTTCTTCGCACATCTCATCAACTCATCCCTTAACGTCTCCCAGTCTTCCTCTTCCGCCATTTTCTTCCCTTCTTCCCTTAACATTCAGTCTACTCACTTTCACTACCTCTCTTCCTCCTCCCACTCGTTTTTTGCCCTTCCACTTCTGCTCCACTCTTAATCTACCTTCCACCAGTAGATGTTCAGACACTCCTCCACCCTCCCTTCTCAACACCCGCACATCAAACAGCCTCCCCACCACTCTCCTCGATATCAGCACAAAATCCATCAGCGCTCTCTCCACCACTGCACCACGGGCCATCCTTACCCATGTGTACTTGCGGATATCTCGCTTCTTGAACAAACTGTTCCTGAACACCAACTCCTGCTCCATACACAGACCTATCAGGTTTTCTCCACTGTCATTTCTACCGGGAATGCCATACCTTCCATTCACTTTCTCCACCACTACATCTCCATGGAGAAACTCTTGCATTAGGGTCACCCAGTATACCTACATTGAAATGACCTCCAAAACTCTTAATACACTCAAACAGGTCAGTCCAGAATTGCTCCTTCTACTCTTCACTCCTCCTGCTGCCAGGTCTGTAAGCACTCACAAATGCCCATCTCTCTACGCCTAACTCAATTTTCACCCACATCAATCTTGAGGACACCTCCTTCCATTTGGTAGCGCTACAAGCCAACCAATCACTCAATATCAGGACCTAACCATCTCGTGTCCAACCTTCCTCCACACCTGACTTTCTTCCACTTACCACACCAAACTCACATTTGCCCTTACCTCTCAATTTCATCTCACTCAGCGCCAACACATCAAACTTCCTCCTCACAAACATCTTGCCAATCTTTGTCCTCTTTACCTCATTCCTACTACAGCCATGCACATGCAGCGACCCTAACAATAGGGTTCGGAGAAGCGTGAGCCACTCCTCCCCCCGCTTGTCTTGCCAACTTTGAGGAAGAGTTTTACGGAGAACGGGATTTACAGGCTGTCCTGTACAAAGTCAAGACTTGGAGGGTGAGAGTAGAGGGGAAAAGAAGGTTGAATGTTTTTGAGATGAAATATTTGAGGAGCATGGCCAGAGTGTCAATACGACGTTGAGGAGCATGGCCAGAGTGTCCAATACACCGTTGTTTGTATCAGAACGGGCATGGTGAAAAAGTTAGAGGACAGAGTTGATTCACATGTTCTGAGATGGTTTAAACACATGGTGAGGATGGATGAATGAAAATTGGTGAAAAAGGTGTTGAAGTCAGAGGCGAGTGGACATAGGCCTAGAGGGAGACCAATGTTTGGGTGGATGGATGGTGTGAAGCAGGCCTTAGGAAGGAGAGATGTGATTGAGGAGGTAGTGAGAGAGCGTGCACTGGATAGGCGTGAGTGGAGAATGATAGTGAACGGATGAGTTTTGACGCTGCCTTGATGTGCTTTCCCGCCCTAGACATATCGTTGAGACGGGATGATCGTGGGAGGAATGGGGGACCCGGTCACAATGACACCGCAGGGGTAAATCAGTCTTGCTGTTGAGCCCTGCTGCCGATACTGACCTCGAACGGCACTCATGACCCAAGGGTGTGTTGCGGGGTCTCCGGCTGGACCCTTTTGCGCAAAAGAGCTAAGGTGTGTGAGTATGAGAGTCTGAGGTGCGCCTAGCTGTTGGGATCCCCCTTGCTGGAGGGATTTCGGCCTAGCATCGGTATCTGAATAATTATTGAATCCTGGAAACACTAGCTTTTATGTGAGGTAGTTGAAACACAGGTAGCTGAACTGTTCTGAAGATATTGTGGCATTGATCATGCTAACAAACAGCTTGCTACTGTAATTACCTAACTATACAAATCTATTATCTTCAATTCAGCCTATCATCCCTAGTGCTTAGTTAGACATTGTAGAGCATCAGAATACCAGGACACATAATTGAAAGAAACAAAGAGCTTGCAGGAATGAGAAGCAGATACAGCAAAATTAGAAGTGAACAGAAATAAGGGTGTAAAAGGAAACCAAGAGGAATGACAACAAATACTGCTAAAAAAAGTAAAAATCTAGAGTGAAGCATGAAGACAATAAGCAGCAGCTAGCTACCAGGAGAATGAGGAACACTAACTCAGAGCTGAAACCAGCAATGGAAGTTGAACATAAACAAAGTGGGCCTTACCCAGAATGCTAGACTTTGCCTGAAATTACAGCCTTAACCAAGAGGGTCAAGATAGTGTAGCTAATATTTCTCACGCTATCACAATAATACAGAGCTTGAGGTTTGTCCATCTTCCCTCCTACATGTAACAATGATCTAGCAGCTCTAACATATAGGTTGTTTATATAAAAACTCTAGAAAGTCCCCTAAATCATTGACTGTACATTAGCTTCACTCCAGCCTTCATGAATGGAAACATGAAATATATATACCTGAATACAAACAACTTGCAGGTGACCATGTTATAGAAAAAAATTCTCACTGATTTCTTGCTAAAATAGTTTCTACTAACTTGGGTAAATCTGCAAGACCTTCTTTCTCCAACTTTTGCTGCCACTTAAAGGTCTCAAGTAGGTTGTTGTCACCATATGGGTTGTCAGCATTGGTGTAATGAAGATACTCGCTGTCCCAGCCCATGTTTTCTTTGCGTTTTCTTTCCTTTAGTTCCTGAAAAAGCAAATAAATGTTATCAAAACAGCATAGATACTTCAATTCTAATGTTATCTAATTGTTAGACCAATAAACCATTTCAAGAAGCTCAAGCTTGGCAATGTTAGAAGGTTCCTTCAAAAACTGAAAATTGAAAGGAACAACATTACAATTTTTCACACCTTTCTAAAATATAATTAATAACTAGCTATATGCAGGGTGGTAGGTATTTTTAATGACTCACCAATTTTTTAATGAAACCAGTATATAAGTACCTAAATTTCAACATAAAAACTGCTCCTCTCTCTCACCATAGCTTTTGATCATGGTAGAGGCTGAGACTTCATGTTACTACAATTTGTTTGCTATAGAATTGAAGGAATAGATTTTTACTTTTTCATCATATATTGAAAAAGATCATTTTTTTTGTAATATTTGCTCATTTACTGATACTTTAGGGTCATGGGTAAAATTATTTCAGGATGTGCAGAAATAACTTCCAGTAAAGTCAGCTTGCAATTATTCTAGAGAAACTTTGTTTCCCATGGTGAAATTAGAAAACAAATCCCTTTGACAGTCGTGTATGACTGCAGCCAAAGACACAACATTTCGTTTTAAGCAACTGATATATACTAATACATGCATGCTCTTTTTATTGGTACTCTCAAACATTTAATTTGCGATTCAATGATTGATGTATGGGAGGTGCTGGGAATCACCCTATTTGGTGCGGGGAATCACCCCCGACAAGGGGCCATAGCTTGCCGCACAATTTTCAGTAAATAACTTTTTTTTTGTTGATAGAATGTTGAAACTTATGGTGCTTCATGGTCATAATAATAGCTATACACACCATAAATACAAAGTTTCTTGTCCGCATAAGTTTTGAGTTATTTCAAGGTATGCTGAAAATCTGGGGGAGTGGCGCTACAAGATAAACCATAGGCAGAATGTGCTATGGATTTTATGTTTTGCGCCAAACATTGTAAAACATAGGCTTTTGCAGTTTGGCATTGAGACTAGGGGCGCTGGATAGGAAAATTTTAGGCTACATTCTATTAGAACTTTGTAGCCCTGGCTTTGCTCATTGTATCTTTAAAATTCAAAATGCCACCAAAAAAAGGCAGCAAATAAAATAAATGCATTTTTGAGCACTTTTCATTTTTTCTCTCTCAAAATTGGCCAATCAGACGACATTGATTTAACT
The DNA here is from genome assembly GCA_016164225.1 of Gammarus roeselii. Classification (NCBI taxonomy): domain Eukaryota; kingdom Metazoa; phylum Arthropoda; class Malacostraca; order Amphipoda; family Gammaridae; genus Gammarus; species Gammarus roeselii. The sequence goes on from SDVV010001294.1 coordinate 13,073, forward strand.
TGCAGAATTGTTGACTCCATAGAAGACACACAACATATCCAAACGTCATCCTTAAATAAACTAGTGGCGGCACTTTTCAAAGACCTTTCCTCCGTTTTTGACAGAATGTCAAAAAAAAATCAAATTAAAAGTTATATCAAATTTTCAAAATCATAATATGGCCCAGCCAGTAGACAATTTGAGTTACATGAGCTCTGTCTAGACCACGTTTGGCCCTTTCTCATTGTAAGAGCCTCAAAATGGTCATGAGGAAAATGCAATTTTTTGATCCCTCAAAAGAATCAAAACCAGAGTTGCCACAGTATTAATCTCACAAAGCTCTGCTTCAAACACATGATAGATATTGGTCCACTACATTTCTAACTTTTAGTTGTATTTTTGAATCTCCCATTAGTTTGCCTTTCAAAAAATAAATATTTTTTTTCTTCAGTTTTCACTAAAATAATTATTCAAGAAGTTGTTTTGAGAATTATAAGCTCTAATTTGGCAATTTAAACTAGAACTAGTTAGTTCCAAAACCACAGGTTCCAATTTCTAAAGGGAGCTGAGAAAAGACTCAAAACATTCTGACTCACCATTCTTCATGGAGACTCAAAACTGGTAAAAAATCACCCTAATTCAGGGAAGGCTCCTCTTCATATCATATTTTTTATTAGCTATAGGTCCACATTGTACACTAACTAGCAAAGTTTCAGGTCTTAATTCCAACTGAAAGTTTGCTTAATTATTTCATTTTAGCCAAAAAAAAATCATCTGACTCAAAAATAGGCTATCTGTTCAGGGCTCTCCTGTCTAAACTAATCATCTTACAGAAAACATTTCTAGACCAAACAAGTTTACTTTTTGCTCTTCTAACTTAATCGAGCCCATTTGAAAGCATTGGGACACTGCAAGTGTCCTAAACAGGGTACCATTTTATACAGAATAGTCACTCATTTTTGCCCATTTCTGGCCAAATATGACAGAACTACTGTGCTCACTGAAACTCAACCAATGCAAAAACTCAAAAACAAAACACCTACACCAGTCCCCAGGCTATATAAAAACTTTTTATGTGCAAAACATTTAGAGATCGATTTTTTTTTTTAGATGAGGGGGTCAGGTCAATCTGAGGGCCAGAATGGCATTTTTTCAGATCCAATTAAAGTGATCACAAATCACAACTGAATCATTCACTAAAACTCAGCCAATGGACCGATTTTGAATGTGATTAGCCCACCAAGTGGGCAATTTCAGCAAGTACACTTCATACAAAACAATAGTAAGTTTTGTGTAAATAAAAAAAATCAAGGTGGTCATTTTGAAATCACTCACATCTTCAAATTCACACTTTTTTTTTCTCACAAATTCGATATTCAACCATGATGCAACCAATACACAGAATTGAATATAAGCCAGCTGGATCAGTTGAAGTTGAACAATATTGAACTTTACCAATATTTTTTCAGATGAAGGGGGCAATCTGAGGGCTATAATGACACTGGAGGACTTAGTCTGTCAAGACTTCTGCCATAATCTCACAATTTGGGCAACTTCTTTGCAACTTTTGCAGAAATTGTAACAGCAACCTGGAATTTTCCAAGATTCACCTAGATAGCCAACCACATTACCCAAGACACAAAGTCTAGCAGACGAGCCACCATGGAATTTGACGAGTTGGCGCATCGGCCCCAAACTTATTTTGTCACTATGGATGACTAATTCGTGACCAATAGTGACCATTTTTTTCATATTTGTTTTCTGTTTTCTTCCTGTTTTCTTTCCGGGGGTGGACTTGAAAAAAACTAAAAAATAGACAAATCACAAAATTGCCTATATCGACTTCTTGACTTCCGATCAGTATGGATGACTACTGAGGACAAATTTTTCCCTGACTTTTTTCCTGTTTTCTTTCAGTCTTCTTTTCCAGGGTCAACTTAAAAAAAAAAGACAAATCATAAAATCACAGCTAGAGATTTCTAATCAATATGGATGACTACTGGTGATGATTTTTTCCTTATTTTTTCTCATTTTTTCCCATGGTAGGTTTGAAAGAAAAGTAAATAAATAGAAAAATCACAAAATTGCCACCATAGACATGCGATCAATATGGATGACTGCTGGTGACAATTTTTGTGTTACTTTTACCCTGTTTCTGTCTGTTTTCTTTTCCAGGCCAGACTTAGATAAACTGAAGTAATAGACAAACCACCAAATTGACACCACAGACTCACAATCAATATGGATGACTGCTGGTGACAATTTTTGTTTTTTTTTCCCTATTTTCTTTTCCAGGGCAGAATTAAAATCACCGCATTGACACCACAGACTTACGATCAATATGGATGACTACTGGTGATAATTATTGTAGCTAATATTTTTTCTGTTTTCTTCTTCAAATCAGACACTTAAAAAAAACATATATCACCGTAAAGTTTTTGTCATCATCGATGAGTATAGATGACTAGCTACATAATTGGTGAAGTTGAACAATCCTAGAAATTTGTTCTACGATGAATACAATATTATCATGAATATAAAACCTGCCCGGGATGGACTTGCACCCCATGGCATCCCTCGGGGGTGCAATGGGGTGCAAGGCCGCACCGGTCGGTAGAAATTAGTCCCTCTCACCTTGCGCTATGCGAGTCTCTTTTGCCTGCAGTATCATGAAGCCATGATCTCTGACGATTCAGATATTATTACAAATTTGAAAACGGCCCGACACGGAATTGAACATCAATTGTAGCACTTCTTTTTTTGGTTGTGTCAGCTGTGGTGTGTGTAACAGTGCAAAAAACATCACACCTTAATAAATCAGATTACGCATATTGTGCACTGGTGTTTGCCACATGCCTCATACCAGTTTACAATGTCCTGCATCCAGTCTACAGATGACATGATGTGTGGCGCACCAATGCACAAGATGCTAAAAAAGGCCTAAGATCCATAAGTATTTTACTGTAAGTGGTTACCTTCTGGTAATGAAATATCGTAATTTAATCGAATTTTCTACTAGCGCAAATTGGTAACAGAAAATTATTTCTAATACTAACAATCACCACCATAAGTTTTTTAGCATCTTTGATGATTAAGTGATTTTTTTTCCACCTTGCTATTCATAGGTGTGACATCTTCAAAATATCATAAATGCCACTGCACACTTTTGGTCATTATGGATGGCAACTGGTTACAATTTTATTAATCGGTATTTTTAATGATCCAAATTCAGAGAAATAGAAAATTCTGAACATTTTTCCTCCAGATGAATATAGAGAACAATACTCCTCACAATTTTCTTTCTACATCTGTCGGTAAATTTGTTCATACATCAAACAAGTGTTGAAGTTTAATATTTTGAACATTACAACACGTTCCCATTGTCTTAACAAGCATAATTGTTAGGCTAAAAACTGGTAGTTATCCCAATTTGACTACCACTAACTTCTACAACTATATTACAACTATTACAACTCCAACTTCTACCACTACAACTAATTACTACTACAACTACAACTAATTACTACTACTACAACTAATTACTACTACTACAACTAATTACTACTACTACAACTAATTACTACAACTACAACTAATTACTACTACTACAACTAATTACTACTACTACAACTAATTACTACTACTACAACTAATTACTAGTACTAGCTACTACAACTAATTACTAGTACTATAGGTACAGCTAATGAAGTACTACTATTACTATAACAAAGTTTGAGATTCTACCCCACTGATCGGGGCTCACTGGTTAATTGCTGAACAAAAAAATAAAAATTGTCACTAACAAGACTGACAATCAGCAAAAATATCAGACTGCTCTATAATATATATAACTTCAAATCAAACAATGATTGGAGTTGCTGGAAAATTTTACGATAACAATTTAAACATGGTTTGTAATTTTCATGAAGCCAGGTCTCAGCTCTGGAAGTGCAGCATCTTATTCAAAGTGGGATATTGGATTGATGTTTTCATTGGACCTGAAGCTACAAATAACACAAACTACTTTGATGTTCATTGATGTTGTTGAACACAAACAAAAGGATTTTTTTGATGCATATGTAGCTACTAGAAGGTTAAATAGGCCCACCCATCTCTCCAGATATAATTTTCAGAAAAATGTAGGCATCTAGAAGCATGACATCAACAATGTATATATTTACAAGTAACATTGACCAGGGTGATTCCCCATGATCGACAAACTGGGATGACTCCCGTACCCCCCTTTTGCAGAGTGGGCACTGCCCACTACCCAAAAAAAAAACTAATAAAACCAACCTAAATAAACACCTAAAAATCCAAAATCAAGTAAAACTGTTTAAGTACAATTTACAAACCAATAAGAAAGTATATGAAACAATTAGAAGAAATGAACATTGAGTTTGTAAATTATTTTAGTATTATTAATTATTATGCATCATACAGTTTATATACAGCTAGTAGCTATAAGAAATTAGGAATCTGTAATTATCATTTTTGATATTGAATTATAAGAAATTTAAGACCCATTCAGGACCCTACGCAAGCTGATCTGACAGGAAATAATAGCTTGCAAGAAGCGGCCAGACTCCAGACATTGTCTTCAATCTTTTATTTTTTTCAACTTTAGCAAGGGATTTAAAGTTCATGTAGGTATAATGACATGTTGATAAAATAACAAAGAAAAAGAATACACAGATGATGCATAGCTACCAAGTCTGCATCAGCATGAGCTGTTCTGAAGACAACATTTGCTACTTAGATGAATTTATCATCAACTTATAATTAGGGTTGAGGAGTAAGGACCAACCGATGGACATAATACATTGTTGGAGTACATCCTCTGCTCTCCACTTCTCAATATGTCATGACAGATGAAAGCCTTACATTGGACCATTTATTTCCAGAAAAATAGGCTAAGTAAGTCAGATCGCCAACATTTACATTTATTAAAAAAAACTTGAGAGCAGAAAATGACCGACATGAGGTTGTCTATTACATGACTCACACATTTTTTGGTGTATGTTGACACCAATTTGAAACTAACTGCATAGTTAGCATGACATATTAACATATGCACACAGAAAAAAAAAATATTTCAAGGAGTCATAATAAATGGGTACAATAAATGAACTGAGTTCTACATGAACAAGATAATTGGAAATTTGAACATATGAAGCAAGAAAAAAAAATAGATTGCAAGCATCTAGCTGTAAAATGAATTTGATGAAACATAAATAGTTAACATGATAAATTGCAGAAGTAAATAACAATTAAAGACACAATAAAGTTAGCCATAAAATAAGTTTTATATCATAAATCAATACTGATGTTTAAACTAAAGATACACTTCATATATACCTATTTAATACAGACAAAACAGCACAGACTCTGAGACTGATGACTATAGGAGAAATTTCAAATTGTATGACTCAAGAGTACACCCATACATGCTCATAGACTCAAGACTTTAAAAACTTGGGTATAGTTTACACATATATAATAAATATGCCTATGCCTATAGGCTTTATTAGCTTAGAACTAACTTCAACTAAGCACTAGCGTCGGCTGGGGATGACTTCCTGCATTTTCCGCATACTTTGAAATAACTCAAAGAGTACGCAACCGAGAAACTTTGTATTTACGGTGTATAGCTACTATTATGATCATGAAGCACCGTAAGTTCCAACATTCTATCATCAACCAAGAAAAAGTTATTTATGAAAAACCATGCGGCGAGCTATGGCTCTTTATCGGGGGTGATTCCCCGCACCGTACGGGATGATTCCCCACACCCCCTATATCAATAATTGAAATATAAAATGAAAAGTTTGAGAGTACCAATAGAAAACGCATGCCTATATTACTATATATCAACAGCTTAAAATAAAATCTTACGTATAATATGGTGATCTTACGTAAAATTGATGATCGTTGTTGGCTGCCGTCATACTTGAATGTCGAAGGGATTTTTTTTCTAATTTCACTGCGGGAAACAAGTTTTCCCCAATAATTGCAAACTAACTTTACTGGAAGTAATTTCTCTGTATCCTGAACTAATTATGACCCTAAAGTATCAGTAAATGAGCAAATATTACAATAAAACTATCTTTTTAATAATACATTCAAACAAGTAAAAAATGTATTTGTCTTCAATTCTATAGCAAATAAATTGTATTAAGGTGAATACAAAGCATGCTAGGTAAGGTATTGTTATCTTGATATGAAAATATGAGAAAAAAAATCATTCCTGGGTGTTAAACATAAGGTAATACTTATGCCTAGATTTGTCACCATGTGTTATAAACATCAGGTCATTATAAAATTAGTTACACATTTAGAAATGAGCTCTGGTGTCATTATTTTGGATCATTTACTTCCAGATGTCATTATATGTGTGAAGAATTGCATTTAATTACTTTCCATTGAAGCAATAAATATATTTATCAACAAAATAGGTGGGGGGAATCACATTCGATTGTATTTTCACCATGGGTGATTCCCTGCCGTTGTATTTTTGTGTAGCTAGATCTACAAAAGTGAATACTTCATTCCAAAATCCTTCTCCTTACGCAACAAACTACAACATTTTCCATGTATTACCACTAAATTTGGCCCTAATCCAATGGAAACTTTAGCCACAGCATCAAAGTTTGCAGGGCATTGAATTTTTTAAATCAAAATTATCAATGACCTGAAAAACACACCTTTACTTTGGCGAATTTTCATAAGTTCTGTGCGCATATCAAATTCTGACAAGTAGCTGATACTTACCAACAAAGACCTGCTCTTTCAAGTCCCATAGTTAAATAGTGACATTTCTGACATTTTGTACTCAAAAGGGGAATGCGGAGAGTCACCCTGTGTTGCCAACTGTGGGGAATCACCCCGGTCTATGCTAACTACTAACTAATCTAATATATTGCAAAATAGAAACAAAATAGACGATACAAAAAGGCCTCAAAACTTCAGAGTAGGTACAATATTGGCAGTTCATAAATCATAAATTCATCATCAAACTTAGAAAACAATCATTACTACTAATCATTATAGCCCCTATTACTATTTGGCTGTGATAGTCTGAAATTTTCACACTTTAATTTAATTTAATTTTCCCTAATATAACCCACATTATGCCAAAAAAAAATGACCCCAAAAAAACTTTGTCTTAACCCATTTTTTTCCCACCCTGCTCTTTTGGGCATCGTAACATCAGAAATTTCACTATTGACTACAGGACTTGAGAGAGCAGGTATTTGAAAGTAGGTTTCAGCTACTTGTAGAAATTTGATACACACACAGAATTCATGACAAATTGCCAACGTGGATGTGTTTTTCAGGTCCCTGATAATTTTGCTGAAAAAATCAATGTTCCACAAACTTTGATGCTTTGGCTAGAGCTCTCAATTGATTGTGACCAAATTTGGTGGCAATACTTGGAATATGTTGTAGTTTGTTGCACGAGAAGTATTTTGGAAATAAATTATACTTTTGTAGATAGCTCTATAGCTACAACCACAGGAACCAACCCACGTGAAAACCATGGAGGGTAATTCCTCACACATACTTTGCAATTAAATATTTTAGTTTATCCAAATTGAAAAGTAATCAAGTGTAATTCTTCACACATATGATGACACCTAGAAGTAAGTGACCCAAAATAGTGACACTGCAGCTGATGTTTATAATCCATGGTGACAAGTCTAGGCCTGTGTTAATTGCTGTTCAACACCTAGGAAAATAGTGTTATTTTAATTTTTAGATCAAGATAACAATACCTGACCTAGCATGCCTAGTCTTCATGTTGATGCAATTAGTTGGCTATAGAATTGAAGAAGTACTTTTTTTTAGGTAGCTACCTGGCTACTGTTTACTGTAAAATTAAAAATAGTTTATTCATAATATTTGCTCATTAAGTTTGTTTGCAATTATTGAAGAAAAACTCATTTTCTGCAGTGAAATAGGAAAAAAATCCCTTAGACAGTCAAGAATGATTGCAACATAAGAAGAGCAGAAAAAAAAGACCTCTCATACGTAATATCTTACAAAACATTTCATTTTAAGCAACTGATATATAGTACCAATATAGGCATGCTCTTTCTATTGCTACCCTCAAACTTTTCAATTGTGTTTAAAATATCTATACATAAGAGGTGCACTGAATCACCACATTAGGTGCGGGGAATCAGCCCCAATTACGGGCCATAGCTCAACGCACGTTTTATTGTAAACATCTTTCTCTTAGTTGAAGATAGAATCTTGAAACTTATGGTGCTTCATGATCAAATTAGCAGCTATACACACCATAAATACAAAATTTCTAGGCCACATACTTTGAGTTATTTCAAAATATGCAGAAAATGCAAGGAGTCACCCTAGTTGATGGTACATGTCAATTTACTTCATCTTGCTATATATTATAGGCTATGAAACAAAATCTAAAATGAAATGGAGTTCTGTTTTCATGGTCTCTTTATTTATTACTCATATTAGACCCATCTTGGACTACTGCTCATGTGTGTGGAATGTGGGATATTTGGGGGATCCGAGACTGTTGGAGTTGGTGCAGAGGAGGTGGACCAAGGAGATTGATGGGCTGGGTGGAGTGGACTATGGTGAGCGGCTCAAAGCAATGCAGTTGTTTACTGTGAGGGGGAGGTTGTTGCGTTCTGATCTTGTGAAGTGTTGGAAGATTTTTCATTGTTATGTTGATTCAGGTTTGTCTGCTCTGTTTGAGAGAGCTATGGATGTCCTTTCAAGCTGGTGGTTCCTATCTGTCAGACTGACTATAAACGGCGATTCTTTTATTCCCGCTGTGTGCAGATTTGGAACCGGCTGCCCGCTGATGTGGTGCAGTGTGATTCACTTCGCCGCTTCAAGAGGGCCCTGGCGGAGGAATTGGGGGCAGTGTTGTATGAGTTTTGCTAGACTGAATTTGATGTGATGTTGTTGCTTTGTTTGTGTTGTCGACGGTTGTGTGCAGTTGTTGACTGTCTTCATTGTTTTGTTTTCTTTGGACCTATTGAGCGCATTCCAACCAGCGTCCTGCTGCAGTATTTGTACAGTGCTGTTCATTTTGATTGCTGGCGCGCTGAGGTGTACTGCCTCCCATGCCTGCGTGCCCTGTTGGCGGGGCTTTTGGGGCTGTGGGGGCTGCAAAGGTGAGATACAAAGGTGAGTTCTGACATCAAGTATATCAGCAAAAGCATCAAAAAATTAAGGCAATGGTATCTTGAACATTTGAGTACCAATTGGTTTTGGTGGAAATTTTGATATCAGCACAATTCTGTTATTGCACATAAATTGAATGAATTCTCTCCAGCCCATTGAGAACCCATCGGCGTTCTCATGCCAACTGCAAATTAAATTAAAATACAGTAATAATTCAGCTGTTAAAATAAAGGACAGAATTATACCTATTTGGAAAAAATTACCTGTCCACCCTATTGATATTAATTTCTTACAGCTATGTATTTACCATAGCTAGCTAGCTGTACCATAATGAAAATATAACTAACATAAACCCAAGTGAACAGCACTAACCTTTTTCATTAATCTTCGTAGCCTTTTTTCCTCAGGGGTTTCAAGAGTCTTGAGAAGAGCTTTCTTTTTCAAGTTTTCTTGCTTGGTTTGTATGCGTTCCTCTTCCAGTCTTTTCAACAATGCTTGTTCATTTTCAGAACTGCATGAAGATGATGACGAGTCACGCTGCTTTTCCCTTTTTTTTTTTTTTTCTTTAGGTATCTTTTTGTTACTTTTTGAAGAACTTGATTCCCTGAATGACTTATACTCTTCTGTATGCTTACTAGCATTAGATTGTTTTCCTCCATTAGGCAACTCACTTGATTTTGAGTAAGACCGTTTACTTCTTGGCGACATTTTCAGACAATCTTTGCGATCTCTTGAAATAGATCTAGACCTAGAACGTCCTGAATGCTTGGATTTCTTAGAACTGGATTTTCTGTGTTTACTGTTGGATTCCTTTCTGTGTTTCCTACTTCTTTCTTTGTAGTTGTCCAATGACCTTGACCTGGATCGAGCCATTTTAAGAGAAGAACCTTACCAATTGGTAGCAATTTAAGTAGCAGCTGATCACTGGCAATGTAGAAGGGAAAAATAAACATTTAATCAATGGAGTGTTTTTAATAGCAGGATGATGATTAACTAATGCAAATTTATTGAAAAAAAATCAACAGCAAGCTATCAGTTTCAACAAATTAAATCATTCACCATGCGGAATCCCTGATTTTGATCAAAACTTATAAGTATATAAGAACAGGGACTAAAGGGATAACCTTCCATGTGCTCAGACATTATAGTCTCATGAAAGGTCCAGGCAAAAGTGAAGCCATAACCGAGAATATGAGCTAGCAGAATCTCATTTCCACTACCTATATGAAAATGAGCTAGCAAAATTATATTTCCTCTCATTTGAGACAAAAGTGTACCTAGAAGATGAGCTTGTTGTACAGACAAAGATGATAGGTCAAATTACTAACAAGACAGAACCTTTTTACACTCATGCACTTACTCACATACCAAAATTTAGCCTTATAGCATTGAAGCAGCCAGCCAGGAGCCAGCAACACACACTCTGGGTTTTTTGAGTAGGGATATTGCAGGCTCTCTTTCCCCTCCACACTAGTGTCTCTCCAACCAACATATTGTTTCCCACAAGCCTCCCAAACTTTGGTCTGTCTCAGCTCCCCTAGGCTCACCCTTGTGCCAGCTTCATCATCCATCTACATCATCTGTCCAGACCATCTCAGAATATATGAATCTACTCTGTCCAACTTGCGAGTCGTCAACATTCTAATTCAAAAACCATTATCAATCTGGCTTCTGTGTGTTTCTGTTTGAGGATGTGTTTGGTGCTTGTCTGGTTATGTTGTGTGTGTTACAGTGTACATCTCTGTATGTTGTAGAGTGGGTGAGGTGTGCTGTGCGGTGTGCCATTTCAACACACAACATTGACGTCAGTGTTCATTTTTATCTATTGCCAAAATGCAGGAATGTTAAATTGTTGTTTGAACCATGCGAGGGGTAATTTATTATTACAGATTAGCTATTTGTTGCATTCATACTAAAACCTAAACACTGATGCACTTCATCTTGACTAATATTACGAGTTGTATTGTGGATCGCCAATTTTTTATTCTCCAGCCATAATATGCGATATTGGTTCTTGTTCGTTTCTCAGACAGCTGTTGATCCGGAGTGTCGGATCAAAGAAATAACTAGTTCTTCAATGATGTTGTTGTGCAGTGGTTTGGAATCTCAGTGTCAGCTTGAATTGATAGCTATGCTATGGAGAAAACTGCATGCATAAAATTGTAGCACATTAAATAGTTCAAAGATTTGTTTTTATGCAATATTTTGGAAAAGTGTCTTCATGTGCGCTTCATCTCAAGATTTCAAGTGGACATCAAATATTTCTTATCAATGTTTGCTTGCGCTGCCTGCCAAATTGTGCAAACTGGGGTTGATGGAGAGGGCTGCAAAGGTGATAGGTCTTGCCTTCTCAAATGTTCTATCTCAAAGACAATTGACCTTATTTGCTCCAATGCTCAAAGTCCTACAGCTCGTTACACTATTCAGGGCAGGGCATGGTAAAATCACTACCAGTAGATAAAGGAAGGTTGCAATTACAAAATAAATAAGTTCATCTATGAAAAAATTCATAAGACTGCCCTTACAAGTTTACAACTATCAAGAAAGACTGCAGCATAGGACAGGCCTTAGAAATTACCTGCCAAATGTAAGAAAATTATATTACTTTTTATCTATTCAACTGATAGGCCTATAGAATAGTTTGACATCTTTAAATAAGCAACCTCAGACTTACAATTTTTTCAATCACTCCATTTTAGGGAGCAAGCATTCAATTTATAAATATAACTATTCTGTTTGGTTTGACAATATAACATGCTAACTTATTGTGATCCATGGTCAAAATACTAGTTATACAAACTGTTAATACAAAGTTACTAGGCCAAGTCCAGTTTGCACAATTTGGCAGGCAGCGCACGCAAACATTGATAAGAAATATTTGATGCGCAGGTGAAAGCTTGAGATGAAGCGCACGTAAAGACACCTTTCCAAAATATTGGATGCAGAGACAGTTTATTGCACGTAAACAAATCTTCAAACTGTTATGATTGGCCTCCTCTGGCACAGATTTATAAACTTGGCTTACGGAACATTACTGCGAGAGGTGCGTAGTGTGTGTTCCTAGAAACAGTGTAGGCTTTAGGCCTGTTAACCCTTAGCTCAAATTTCATGAATGTCCCTTGCTGGTGGGAGTGTCACTTCGTCTGAAGGTAGTCCGGCGGCGGCTGGTCACGATTCTGATGCCGATGGTTGCGTTGTTGTTGCGCATGGCTCTGGGGCTGCCGCCAGTCGTGATGTTGCTGTGACTGGTCCGGGTGGTGGTGGTGTTCCTAATTGGGTTGGTGGGGCCACTGTGTCAAATAGTCAGAATTTTCTTCTGCGCTGAACTCCAGCAGTGTTTTAAGTGATTTTAACTTTTTTAAAGTTGGCCATGTAAACGTCAACTCACTAGCTAATAAAGTCGATTTTATCTCAGACTTATTTGTGAAGCAGGGTATTCATGTTTTAGCTGTTAGTGAGACGTGGTTGTTGCCTTCTGTTTCATCGTCCTTCATCGACATTGCTGACTACAGATCCGTCAGGGGAGACACGGATGGCACAGCTCGGAAGCATGGTTCGCTGCTGTACCTGCATAAGGACATCATTTTTGGTGTTTGAGGTGCCCATTCCTAATGTGGTGGTTGTGCACCTAGTTGATTTTGACTTGTGGATTATGGCTGTTTATCGGCCTCCTTCTTATACAATTTTAGAGAATACCAGCTTGATGGACTTTTTGATGAACTTTTGCCCTGGCAAGGAGATGATCATTGCAGGTGATTTTAATTTACCAACAATTGACTGGTCCTTGGACCTTATTGGTGGCTACATCCGGCCAATTGACATGCAATTTTAAGACTGTTTCTCATCTCTTGGACTTTTGCAGTGGGTAAGAGAGCCTACTTTTTTACTCTCTGACAATATACTGGATCTTCTTCTTACATCTGAGGATGATCGTGTTGGTGAGGTGCTTGTGTTGCCGCCGCTGCCTTGCTGCCAGCA
>SDVV010001295.1:0-26190 GCA_016164225.1 Gammarus roeselii
ATATTAGTTCGCAGCAAATAACGTAATGATTCACTGAAATAGTGGTTAGTTAGTTTTTTCCCACCCATCGAAGTGATTCAAATTTATTGACTCATTGTTTATACGTGACATGAGACTTCTGGTCGAATTCTGACAAATAAACCCTAACTTACCCATATCATTTATGAAGTTACTGATCAATATCTTCATAAATGATATAGCGTCTATCCAAAACTCCGATGTAATCATGTTCGCCGACGATGCGGTGTTCTACGGGTGTGGCGATACTTTAGAGGAGGCCTTTGATAAGATGAATGCCACTATTGCTTGTCTGACTCTTTGGCTTGGGCATAATAGGTTATTGCCTCATGAAAATAAGACGAAACTAATGTTCTTCACTCCGAGGCACCATCCTGATGTATCCGATGTTTTGTTCAACAATGTTAATCTCGAGTGGGTCAACCAGATACGAAACCTGGGATTAATCATTGATAATAAACTAACCTACACTTTTCAAATTTCGGAGTTAACATGCACACTAAGTAAATCGCTAGGCGCTATCTACGCTGTTTCTGGCCTTCTCTCCCGAACTGTCCTGAGGACTCTTTGTTTTAGCCTCGTATATCCTCATGCTGTTCAGATGATTATACTTAGGGGTGCGGTCTTTGATAATCTACAAGCCTTGTTGCGGTTTTGGTAAATAAAATTCTACGGCTGATGTTGCATGTCAAATTTGATAACGACCACATCCCCCTAATGGGAACCAGTTTAATGTATAAAGAGCCAAGATTACTCAAACTTACTGATATTCATCGTCTGTCTATTTTGAAATTTGGTCTCAATGTTATACACTTTTATTCGCTAAGTACATACAACCAATAATCCCTAACCATTCATACGAGACTTGGAATCTTGGCCTTAACCTCTTCAAAATCCGATTGGAGGTGGAGAGATCAGGAGCGATCTTTCAGTGTGTTAAGGTGCTGAAAGAATTGCTTTACTCTGCCAGTTGCGAATATGCTCAAAAATTGATAAATACAATTTACAGATCTCTGGTTTTTCAAAATTACTGAACGACGATGAAATGTGCAAAGGATCGAGAGCTTTGGTTTGTCCTCCTCTGATCGCAGACAACAGAGTCCCTCAACTGAGTTTTTTCATTGCATGGTGCTGTCTCATTGCTTAGTACCAAGACTCTCATTACTTTGTACAGTCTCTCATCACCGTACTGATGGTCGTCTCTTAGTATCCTAATGGATTGATGCTCCATTTAGCTTGTATCTCAATTTGTTAAGCACCCTTCATTTCGGAAGTTAGTCTTGCTGTAGGGCTGTCACAATTGTAAGTGATTAATCTAGTTTCATGTTGTTGTTGAAGCATGCCTGCCTTACGCAAATAATTTGACGTTGAGTTCTGTTAATTCTGGCCCACTGAAGACGTGACTAATTCAGTTGATTTTTTTTGCTGGCAAATTTATCCTACTTTAGATATCTTCATCAGAACATGCATAACCCAATGTCATACACTGTTATCCTTGCCCTTAAGCTTCTACTAGCTTGGCAGCGGCTGTTTTATAAGATTTTCTTCTTAATGTCTCCATTTTGACCATGTATATTCTTGTATTTGTATTTTTAAATCAATAAACAATCAATCAATTAATCAATCTATCAATCAAAATCCAATTGTTTGAAAAAAACTGAGTATAATATACCTGAACATTGGACAGACGTTGCTATTCGTTGGAGACCATTGATAGAGTCTTAGTTTGGAGTAACAACCCTTGTCATTGATAGAGTCTTAGTTTGGAGTAACAACCCTTGTCTAAACTACCAATAGCCATTTAAAACTTAATTCCTAAGCAAAAAAAATATAAAACAAAACTGGTATGTATGTGAAAATAGTAAATGATCGGAAGATGACAAATAATCTGGCCTACGTGCCGATGGCAGGGAGCCTCGGCAAGGTCAGCTGACCAAGTGCTGAAGTGTGGCGGTCAACAGCCCTCGTGCGCTCTAAGAACCACAGTTGCAGCAATTCGGCTGCACATCCTAAAATACTCAAGGAATTGCCTACACGTGCACAGTAACGTTCATGTCCCACACTCCTTATTTTTATTTTGTTTATAATATTGAATGACTTCAAATGATTCAGTTCATTACCCTTCTTACTTAATTAAAACTCACTTAGATTCAATATCAATACGACCTGAATATAATTTTAACCCTAACTATAATTCCGTTTTGCTGGAACTTTTTGAATGATTTGTTTTGTTGTTAATCTTGCAAGAAATGAAATTTGAACTTGTCAGTAATAAATCAAAACTATTTTAACCATCATAAAAATGTTCTTAATAATGTATTTATTTGTTTCTCTCTCCATATCATAGCTAACAGTCATTATTATGATACAGTTTAGGTGCCAGATATTTACCCGGTTATTCCCATGGTAAAAACGAGCTCTTAGGTTGAATAATATACCGGACTTGGTTGATCTTGATACCAACCACCTGAATGTGCTCTGTTGATATTAGTTATTCATCTTGCCAGTAATGCCATCCCACCCTACAGTTGCTAGATTGTCCATCTTGCCCATTGTGTCATTCCACCCTACAGTTGCTAGGTTGTCCATCTTGCCCATTGTGCCATTCCACCCTACAGTCGCTAGGTTGTCCATCTTGCCCATTGTGCCATTCCACCCTACAGTCGCTAGGTTATTCATGTTGCCCCCATCCCGTCCTACAGTTGGATGGTTCTTCATTTTGCTTATTGTGCCATCCCACCCTACAGTCACTAGGTTGCCTATCTTGTCTACATTCCATCCAACAGTTCGATGGTTGTTCATCTTGCCAATAATGACATCCCATCCCACAGTCGCTAGGTTGTCCATCTTGCCCATTGCGCCATTCTAGCCTACAGTCGCTGGGTTATTCATCTTGACCCAATCCCATCCCATCCTACACGAGTCAGACGGGCCAACTCCATCAAGATGCCATGCCTGCGGTGGCGGCGTTTGGGGCTCCGGCCCCAGCGAAAGTCCCTCAACCCACCCTGTTTCATATCCTCGCCGGTGGGGATTGCGCCTTGTGCGCCATCTCTGCGGTGTTGATGTGGACGCAGCCTGTGCGCTGCCTAGCCTTTGGGCTCACCGACACTTCCAAGACACCAGAGCCACGACATATACACTGCATTGATTTTCATGGACAAGTGAACAATCCCCTTCATTTCTCCCCTACAAAACATTCCTGTTTCACATGAGATTATCCCTGCACGCGTCTGGTTGGTGCGTTGCACCGTGGCTGCAAGTTTCAATGTTCTGGTGTCTACAATTAGAATTACACCGCACGGGTGGCCATTTCTTAACTGCCACACAACCCACAAAGTTAATTCAGATAACAACAAAAACACTCTACCCCCCCCTCCCCCTTCACTAAGCCGGCCACCCATTTCTCGTCTCCCACCTCCCTTTGTCTCAACACGCGCGTGTCGGTGGGTATCGAGAGTTTCGGGCGGTGCGCTGGCGCGGTTTTTACTACTGCAGGTGGAACCAGGGCTAAGCAACAACAACAACAGTAGGATGGTTCTTCATCTTGCCAATAATGCCATCCCACCCTACAGTCGCTATGTTGTTCATCTTGGCCATTGTGCCATCCCACCCTACAGTCGCTAGGTTGTCCATCTTGCCCATTGCGCCATCCCACCCCACCCAACAGTCGCTAGGTTGTCCATCTTGCCCATTGTGCCATCCCACCCTACAGCCGCTAGGTTGACTATCATGCCAATAATGCCATCCCACCCAACAGTCGCTAGGTTGTCCATCTTGCCCGTTGTGCCATCACACCCTACAGTCGCTATGTTGCCTATCATGCCCTATCCCATCTTACAGTCGCAACGTTGTTCATCTCGCCCATAGTGTCATCTCAACCTATAATTGCTAGGTCATCCATCTTGTCTTTTGTGCAATCCCATCCTACAGTCACTCTAATCTGGATTACGCACGAGGAACTGAAACCGTGATGGGAGCTTTGAGCCTGGATTGTGTTAAACGTGATCGTCGTCTCTGGACGTTTCCCCTTTGGCTGGATTGTGTTAGTTCTCATTGTGATGGGGGCTTTAAGCCTGGTTTGATTTGATTTGGGCCTCATTTCCACCAGAGCCTCAACGTGAGTCATAAAGGGCTCCCCCGTAGGGCGCGCTTTGAGCCTGGATTGTGTTAAACGTGATCGTTGTCTCTGGACGTTTCCCCGTTGGCTGGATTGTGTTAGTTCTCACTGTGATCTGCTTTTGTTTTTTGGGTTGGTACTGCTGGCCTACTTAGCAAGGCCTTTGTCACGAAACACTGCGCATTCGCTCCACTAATTATAAAATCATCGTCCATATTTTATGGTGAAGTCTATGCATGAATGTTTGCTTGGACATGGTTTGACTTATCAACACTATTCTGGTTATGTAATAAGGAAACAACTGCATGTCATATAATTTAATAAATACCTACGTCACTTTTTTGGATTCTTTTGGTTAGTTTGTTAGTTTACAATATGGGGTTAGTACGTAGACATGCATAGGATGTCTATAAATGTATGTAAGCTAGTTGATTTAAAAATTAATTTGCAAATATTTCTCTCTAAGACACTACTTAAATTTTTTTCATACAACCTATTGTTGTTACGCTAACGAGAATGCCAAACTTTCGATTATATTTGTGTCATCCCAGAGATTCTGATGATTCATAAAATAACTGCCGGCAATTTTGTGTGCACCACTCAAAAAAACAAAGAAAATGCCCTGCTATAGTGGGATCGTTGCCAGTCTTTGCTCAGACAGAGACAGGTGGCAAATCCATGTCATCATCTCCTGCCGCGTCGCTCATTGAGACAGTCTCAGTGTCTAGTAGGGCTTCTTCGTTAGCGCCTTCTTCAGCAGCCGAATCTCCAGTAGACGGTGGCTGGGCGGACATCGCCCTTCGTCCAGGATGAGGCGTCCCCTTCCGTGTCTGTCCGCCGTCAGAACCAGATTCTTCTTTGCTGTCATCCTGTGAGGCGTCCACAGCTCCCTCGGGGGCATGTGACGGCAAGTTGCGCAGGCTAGTGGCACGCCTCATGGACCTTTCGCCTTCTCGGGCCACGTTCGAGTGGCTCTGGCTTCGTCGCAACCGCCGCTGGCCCCCGTCACCTCGTCTGCTCATACAATCAGGCATCAGATTACAGCCTCATGACACATTTAAGAACTTTGACTTGACTTTAACGTTGGAAGAGTTGCCATTTAATCTATGATTTTTTAAATAAAATTTGTCAGATGTCTGCCAAGAGAATATGTCGTTAATTCAAGAGAAATTGTATTCAGTAGGGGAAATTAACGATTACATTCAAGTTAAATCCCGAGTGTTATAACATTTCGATGCTATTAAACGATCAGAGACGGTCTATTGCCAACATACTGTCCATGATTGTTACGTTTTTCATTATTTTGATACGGCCCTATACAGTTTGCGTGCTTCTGACTGTTTCGCGGTGCAACGGGAAGGCCGTGGCTGGTGATTGGTCCCGGCACCTATGATGTATTGAAAATTAGTGAAACGGTTGGGCCCTGCTGCTGACTCCGGCCTTTGAGCTCACTCATGACCCGGAGTGAGTTGACAGGTTCCTTGCTGGAACTCTTTGCGTTTAGAGGCTAAAAATAGTATGTTTGTGAGTTTGTGAAAATGAGTAAAGTTTGTCTTGCCATCGGCCGCCCCCGTACCGAGGAAACAGGCTTTAGTCTACGCGTGATTGCACCAAACGGGTTGGATAAAAATAGTTGGTATCTCACGGAATATGCCCTGGGACAATGTAATGTTTAGGAAGTATCTAATTACATTGTGTGTCCGACTTAGTCCACATATAACTCGGTTATTGTAATATAGGTTCATTTAATTACTTGATGGTCATTTTAATTACTTTTGGGGCTTACGTAAATTGCCCTGGGACAATGTAATTGTTGGGAAGTATATAATTACATTGTATGTCCGACTTAGTCCCCTTATAACTCGGACATTGTAATTTAGGTCAATACAATTACTCATGACACATTTGGGCCGCCGTGGCCGAGTGGCTAGCGTGTCCGACTGCAGTGTCAGCCTCTGGTGCTGCATGTCGCGAGTTCGAGCCTCGGTATGGACATGGCGGTCTTGAGGCGGGGAGATTAGGCGCCTGCCCCCTCTGTGTCAGCCTAACTTAGCCACCCTCCTAACTAGAGGGAAACGGCTGTATGTCAATACCTACATACATACAATTATTCATGTGGTCAAGTTAATTACTGTAGGTACAGAGAGAACGCCCGGGAGGGGTAGGATAGGGGAGGGGAGTCAGGCACCTGAGATTGGGCGTCACGGAGACAGTCCTGGGACAATGTAATGGTTAAGAAGTATGTAATGATTTTATGTGTCCGACTTAGCCCCTTTATAGCTCGGACATTGTACTTGTAGGTTCAGTTAGTTGCTTTTTGTGGCTAATTTAATTACTATTGGGGTAGTCCAAACGCAAGTGGCACTTAGTTTGCACGATGAGACCTTTATCCGTCAATGTCACACAGAGATCTTATCTTGACTCACACTTTCTCTCGGGGGCACGCAGTTGGGTACACCTTTAATCACTTGCCGCGTTCGGTAGGATTAACGTTATGTTACCTACATAACGTGGCATATCGTATTGATTCCTTTGGACATGCAGTATATCGTGATGATTCCTTTGGACATGCAGTAGGGTGTACCTTTGATCTATTGGCGCATGGCTGGTAGGATTATCGTTATATTATAATTTGGACATACAGAAAGGGAACTCGGCTGCCTTACGGCATGCTTACGGGTTGATTACGTAGTTGTTTATTGCCGTGACAGGCCTCTATCTGTCTCGTGATGTGCTCCTCTCGTTACGAGTTGTGACGGTTTGTTACTTCGTATTGTAAACGGTAGGTATAATTGTATTGGGTTATTTTGATTTGTTTATTTGCAAGTAATAATGGTACATATAAACATGTTTGTTAGTGTAGGACTCATTTTGAACAGGATATTTTTTTATATCGTTTTATTAAGTTTCGTATGCCGGTTGAATTTTCAATAGTATTTAGTACTCAAACTTTATATTATGTATGGTATTCGTATTACCGTAGTCATACGATATCGTTGCTCGATCGTTATAATACGTAGATTTTGACATCTTCCTCTTTATAAGTGATGACCATAGCTTGTACGTGGTATTTTATAGCAAAAAATTCCAAATTATTTGATCAAATCCATTCGCTTGGATTAAGATGTTAGTTGCGATACGTTCACGTATTTTCAGATGTGTTTCTTCTGTGGACAATGAGACAAGGTTAAGATTTTTATACATATTTTATGACATAGATACAGGGTTCATATTAACTTCAAACTATTTTAAACATTTTTAGGATCGATTGCAGTTCTTTTCAAATGCGTTCTTCAGGGGACCATCAAACATGTTCAAGTTTATAATTTTATTACATGGTTTTATAGGAATATTTACATACTATGAACATTCACAGGTTATAACATGTTCAAGTTCACGAATTTTCATCATTCACTCTAGTACATATGCCAAAGACGGTCTCACCCGGCTTACGCCTCTTACATGTTAAATCCATGTCTACATTCGTTTTATAAGCCAAAACACATCGTTTCCTCATTTTAGTCACGGTAGTTGTATTTTCAATGGATTTTTGGGGATTTCCGGATGGTCATAGACAAAAATGTTGCAGGAGTCGAGATAGTAGCGTTTGTTTTAAAATTTACCGAGGCAGTTTTTATAGTGCGTACAGTTTGAATGTTGCGTATGGTCCCAAAGTGTGCGTAGGTTGTCTGGTTATGGATGTCTCTGTATTGTTCATGTTTGATTTTTACCTTTTGTCTGGTAATTGATGCCCTTAGCAGCTGGTTTGTGCCCTCGGACTTGAGCAATAGATTTCACTCGGGTAGTCATCAGCTGTTTCGCTTTTCAGTAGTTCCAGCTGTCATTTTCTTTGATTCATCGTTTAAGGGATGATTTTTCGGGTAGTTGGAGAAGTCCATGTATTACGCCCCAATGTAGGTCAAGTCTTTGAATAAAATCAGCAACGAGTCTGTGTCCGAGTAGATGAGCGAAACGTTGTCATTGTAGCGTGTTTACAGTGTGTGTCATAAAAAAAGCTGTAGACATTTGCTTTAGCTTCTGTTTAGAGCTGATGAGATATATATCTATGTTACCTTAGGTAGCCTTGTGCAATTACAAATTGCTTAATATCCATCGAATTTTATCATGCAAGGCAGTAGGTGTTGTATTGCATTTCAATGCAAGTCATGTTACATATCTGCAATTTCTTCATAGTTCAAGGGATGATTTTTGGGGTAGTTGAAGGAGATCATGTATTCAGCCAGAGGAGATTGCCGCATTTTCCGTCTCAATATCAGTCATACCTTTAAACTGGAATAATATCTACTGCAATTTAATGCTACCCATACAGTATTGCAACTTCGTTGCATATCATGTTGCATATAGGCTTTTCGTTGCTAGTCATTCGAGTTAATTTTAGGATATTGCAAACCAAGTTTTATATGATAGATTTTATTGATAATGAATTGTTTAAAACAAATATATTAAGGTATTACGCGGGTTAATCATTTATACAAAAAACATTACTATACAGCTAGTAATGTTTTTTGTATAAAAAAAACAGCTTGGCGAAACATAAGTAATGATTTTCCACCTCCCTCTCTTGTGATATGCATTATTTCTCACCTGAAGCTGTCGGCTCGTCTTATCGGGGTAGGATTTATCGTCTGTGTTTTTTTCTCTGATCTATTGGGTTCAAGACTAATGCCCTTAGTACACCTTTTATATAAACGAATACCTCAGGGAAAAGTGTCTGCAACACCTCCAATCCTATCCTTGTAACCAAAAGTTTGTTTTTAGTCTTCAGCGAGCTTCTTCTCCACACTATTTTTTTATTATACCTGCATGTTAATGTCATTGAATCATTTCAGGGTTTTTCTTACTGTTGCCAACATTACCATTCACTATATGCCCGCAGATATCCGAAATATACCTAATTCTCCTAGCACTCAAACGTTCGAGACACGATTTTCTCTCATCATGATTAATTTCCAACCATTTTGAAACAAACTCAGGTAAACATTTTATTTTATTGTATAATTCTACAATTCTTTTACATGTTACCCTTCCATTACCCCATTTGATATTTAGGTTCTTCTCAACTATTTCATGTTTTTCTTTACATAACCCCTCTTCCGTATCACTGTCACACGTTTCAATATATCTGCTACTGGTGTCCATTCCACTTCAAGTATTCCACGTTTTTCCCATAGTTTCAGTATTTTCCATTTCGTCTGAGGTTTGGGTGTACTCCCCCCAATTCACCCAGTCTTTATGCGTTCTGCGTTTTGTTGTTTTAAGTGAAGCACTTTCTTTACTGCTCGCACCCTGTCAAGTACTGTATATCTCATTATTTTTGAAACCCAGGTCCGATTTTATTATGTTATATCAATACACCCGTTACTTCCCTAGAGCTTATATTTCCTCGTTAATTTTTAAGATTATCGTATTCAAGATAATGGTGTCCCTTGAATTGACACCAAAACACAAACGTGGAGCTTGATTTACATAGTTTTATCCCCGCAGTACATATAACACATACCCCCGCATTATCCTTTCTGTTAAAATATTTCCATTTCAAACTTGGCGACATCCTTCTACACCAAAAGCAGACCGTTAACTGAATGAGTACAAATCTGAGTCCATTTATATACATACTTTGACATGCAAATACACGGGCGTTAGCGTCACAGTGTAGGCACATGTGTCGACACTATGCATATATGCAGGGTCGTTAGCCTCACTGTGACGGCACATGTGTCGACACAATGCATATATACAGGGTCGTTAGCCTCACTGTTGCGGCACATGTGTCGACACAATGCATATATACAGGGTCGTTAGCCTCACTGTGGCGGAACATGTGTCGACACAATGCATAGATTACAAAAATCCGTTACCCCATTACTTTCAAACAAACGACGACTCAAACTATACCCCATCCTTCCACAACAGAATCACAACCTTGACTGAGTATGATCTGATCGGACTCTGATTTTTATCCTACCAATCTGTAACACATCTAGAACATTCACACCCAAGATAGATTTATGGCAATGCGTGAAACACATTCTTCTACTAATTTCGACAATTCGATGTTGCCTCCTCCTTACACGATGTATGCAATTCATTGCTTAGCCTTTGAGTTTTAGGATATTATAAATAATTGATTGAGGATTGACAGGGTTTATTACTGTATTATTAGTATTAATTACAGATCTTGCTGGCATCATCAATACCTTCTACCTCGCTTTTTCAATCACAGCAGGGTTCGTACAGCCGTCCATACCCATCATCACGTTGTTTCAGTTTCCTCTCAAAATCCATCATATAATACAGCATATCTTTGTTGCGAATACCGAAGGCTGTTCCGTGCCCTTGAGCCCACAAATGTAGTTCCTCTTCTTCTTGAACCTTAATTATTCGAATCTTCTCAAATTCAATGTCATTCTTTTCATCATCAATAATTAATTGTTGCATACGTTCTAGATTTTATTTGGTTCATAGGTAAAATCCGTTTCCCACTGCCTCAGCTGCATTACAGTCATGATGGTTTTCCACATGAATCATATCAATTTCGAGATTTGCTTTCTTATTTACCTTGAACTCTGTTAAATACGACTGTAACCCATCGACATTAGTTACCCAAAGCCAATTTCCTTCTTCCATATATGAATGTTATCTCCCACTCTTTTTATTCTTGTTTTACCCATTCTGAGATAACTGATGTTTTCAACACTAATCAATATTTATTCGATTCGACTCATATCGTCTCCGGATATTTCTTCTTCCAAAACACGTAAACTAATTTTTGCAACGTGAACATTCCTTCTTGTCTATTTGAGCACGACATGTCCTGCTTCCCTTGCACTCAACGTAACCCTGACTCCAATCTCGGCACGCAACTAGCTATTATAATGCGATTGCATGCATTTTTTTTGCAAAACATTATGCCTAGCTTTGCTCGCCTTGGTCATCATCTGTGTACGAATGTATGTATGTACGTGTATAGGGGCTTGTACGTATGTGCATGTGTATGTTCAAGCGTATGTACGTGTACCTGAGGTAAAAAAAAGAATAACAAAATTTAAAATTCAATACAATTTTAAAATTCCAATTTTCAATAAAATTGAAAAAAAAACGACGACCGGACAAAGTCAAGTCCGTCTATTGAAGTGATAACTTAGCTACTGAAGAAAGGTCCAGGCGTCGAACTTTTTTGAAATTGTATTGAAATTTGAATTTTAAAATTGTATTGAATTTTAAATTTTGTTATCATTTTTTTTCAACTCATGTACACGTACATACGCTTGAACATACACATGCACATACGTACAAGCCCCTATACACGTACATACTTACATTCGTACACAGATGATGACCAAGGCGAGCAAAGCTAGGCATAATGTTTTGCAAAAAAAAATGCATGCAATCGCATTATAATAGCTAGTTGCGTGCCGAGATTGGAGTCAGGGTTACGTTGAGTGCAAGTGAAGCAGGACAGGTCATGCTCAAATAGACAAGAATGAATGTTCACATGGCAAAAATTAGTTTACGTGTTTTTGGAAGAAGAAATATCCGAAGATGATATGAGTTGGATCGAAGAATTATTGACTAGTGTTGAAAATATCAGTTATCTCAGAATGGGTATAACAAGAATCAAAAGAGTGAGAGATAACATTCATATATGGATGAAGAAAAAAGGAAGTCGGCTTTGGGTAACTAGTGTCGACGGGGGACAGTTGTATGTAACAAAATTCAAGGGAAATAAAGAAGCAAATCTCGAAATTGATATGATCCAAATGGAAAATCATCATGACTGTTATAAAGCTGATGTAGTGTGAAACGGATTTTACCTAAGAACCAAAGAAAATCTGGAACGTATGCAACAATTTATCATTAATGAAGAACAGAGTGACATTGAATTTGAGAAGATTAGAATAACTGAGGTGGACTCAAGGGCACGGAACAGCCTTCGGTATTCGCAACAAAGATATGTTGGATTAAATGATGGATTTTGAGAGGAAACTGAAGCATAGTGATGATGGGTATGGGTAACTGTACGAACCCTGCTGTGATCGAAAAAACGAGGTAGATGGTATTGATGATGCCAGCAAGATCTGTAATTAATACTAATAATGCAGTAATAAGCCATGTCAATCCTCAATCAATTGTTTATAATATCCTAAAACTCAAAGGATAAGCAATGAATAGCATACATCGTGTAAGAAGGAGGCAACTTCGAACTGTCTAAATCAGTAGAAGAATATGTTTCACGCATTGCCATAAATTTATCTTGGGTGTGAATGTTCTAGATGAGTTACAGATTGGTGGGATAAAAATCGAAGTCCGATCAGATCATACTCAGTCAAGGTTGTGATTCTGTTGTGGAAGGATGGGGTATAACTTGAGTCGTCATTTGTTCGAAAGTAATGGGGTAACGGGGGTTTGTAATCTATGCAAAAAATAAATAAAATTGGATAAACATAAATCCACGAGTAATGTGTGGAGACGTCTGAAACGAAGTCACTGTCAAGAATTTGAAAATTATAGGAAAGAAAGGGCAAATCAACTGTGCAAGTCGTCAGAGGATGTAGTGCCAGGAGCTATCGAAGGAAATAAAAAATATATACTGTGAGACCTTGTGTCTGTTTGTATGATGATGGAAACAAATATGAACTAATTGTAACATTCAATCCATCTAAGATTGAAAATCTGTCCTCTGCTAACTTATTTACGTCGAGAGTAACCACGAAGTAGAAAGAATTAGGTAAAAGTTTTGTGAAGAACCGTGTGGAAGGGGTTCATATGTATATATCAATGACTGAAAACCGTACATAAGGTTAGGTTAGGTTAGATTTTTGATGATTTACTAGATCAAAATTGGAAGTGTGAATCAAAACTGCAAAGGATAGATCAAATGTGGAGTCAAGTGTAGATATTTGTTATGCATTAATCCTAAAACACAGAAAAATCATATGTAAGCATGAAAAGTTGATTGAAAAATACATAATTCTTGGATACAATAGGTTAGGTTAGGTTAAGATGATTAGTTCTTCTAACATAACATACCGTGAAGCTGATATAATCGATGAATATGTATCATACGTAAGCAGAACATCTCGAAAGATGACACATAATTCTTGTTCAAGTTGGTTAGGTTGGGTTAGGTTAGGTTGTCTAGGTAGATGTTAACCGACCCTGTATATACGTACAAATAGAGTATGTGTCTACATTGTGTGTGTGATATTAAAAAAACTACGTGTAATAGAGTCATGTGGAGGAGGGCTTATATGCATATATCATACATCAATGAATACGTATCATACGTAAGCAGGAAATTTCGAACGATGACACATAATTTTTGGTTAAGTTGGTTAGATTAGGATTCCTAGGTATTAATGCATTTGGCAGTGTATGGTAACCCTTCTTGCACCAATGTGTGTAAATGCCTACATGCTGCCAATACATGTGCCAACGCAGTGACGCTAACGTCCCTGTATATATGCATTGTGTCGACACATGTGCCGACACAGTGACGCTAACGACCCTGTATATATGCATTGTGTCAACGCATGTGCCGCCACAGTGAGGCTAACAATCCTGTATATATGCATTGTGTCGACACATGTGCCGCCACAGTAAGGCTAACGACCCTATATATATGCATTGTGTCGACACATGTGCCGCAACAGTGAGGCTAACGACCCTGTATATATGCATGGTGTCGACACATGTGCCGACACTGGGACGCTAACGCCCGCTAACTCAGATTTGTACTCATTCAGCTAACGGTCTGCTTTTGGTGTAAAAGGATGTCGCCAAGTTTGATATGGAAATATTCTAACAGAAAGGATGATGCGATGGTATGTGTAATTTGCACTGCGAAGATAAAACTATGCAAATCAAGTTCCACGTTTGGGTTTTGGCATTACCTCATGGGAAATCATTATCTTGAATATGATAATCTTATAAATGAACGAGGAAATATAAGCTCTAAAGATGCAACGGGTGTATTGATAGAACATAATAAACCAGACCTGGGTTTCCAAAATAATGAGATATACAGTACCCAACAGGGTGCGAGCAGTAAAGAACGTGCTTCACCTATAACAGCAAAACGCAGTACGTATAAAAACTGAGTGAATTGGGGGGAGTACACCCAAACCTTAGACGCAATGGAAAATACTGAAACTATGGGAAAAAACGTGGGATACTTTAAGTGGAATGGAGACCAGTAGCAGTGATATTGAAACGTGTGACAGTAATACCGAGGAGGGGTCATGTAGGGAAAAGCCTGAAAAAGTGGAGAAGAACCGAAATATCAAATGGGGTAATGAAAGGGTAACAAGTATAAGGAATGTAAAATTATACAATAAAATAAAATGTATATCTGACTTTGTTTCAAAATTGTTGGAAATAAATCCTGAAGAATGAGAATCGTGTCTCAAACGTTTGAGTGCTTCGAGAATTAGGTATATTTCGGATATCTGCGGGAATATAGTGCAAGTAGAATAAAAAACTAGCGTCGAGGAAAAGCTCGCCGAAGACTGAAAACAAAGTTTTGGTTACAAGAATAGGATTGCAAGTGTTGCATACACTTCTCCCAGAGGTATCCGTTTATTTAAAATGTGTACTAAGGGCATTAGTCTAGAACCCAATATATCAGGAAAAAAAACGAAAAATCCTACATCGATATGACGAGCCGACAGCTTCAGGTGAGAAATAATGCATATCATAGCTAAAAAAAACTCTGAGTGGGTCTGATATCGCCGGTCAAGATAACACATGAGATGAAGGTCGAAAATCATTACTTCTGTTTCGCCAAGTCGCTCACGTCGAATTTTAAGAGTGTATAGCTATGTTTTCGTGCAAAATGAAATGAACCCGTGTAATCCCCCAATATATATGTAATAAACAATTTATTATAAATAAAATATATCATATAAAACATGGTTTGCAATATCCTAAATTTAACTCGAACGACTAGCATTGATATGCATATATGCAACATGACATGTAACGAAGTTGCAATACTCTATGGGTAGCATTGAATTGCGGTATAAATGATTCCAGTTTAAAGGTATGACCGATATTGAGGCGGAAAATGCGGCAATCTCTCCTGGCTGAATACATGATCTTCTCCAACTACCCCAAGAATCATTCCTTCGTCCGATGAAGAAATTGCAGAAAGGCAACATGATTTCCATTGAAATGCAATACAACACCTCCAGCCTTGCATTAAAAAATGGGATAGATTTTAGGCAATTTGAAATTGCACACGGCTACCTAAGGTAACATGGATATACATCTCATCAGCTCCAAACAGAAGCTGAAGCAGAAGTCTACAGCTTCTTTTATGACACACACTGTAACCACGCTATGGTGACGACGTTTCGCTCATCTACTCGGACACAGACTCGTTGCTGATTTTATTCAAAGGCGTGACCTACATTGAGGCGGAATACATGGGCTTCTCCAACCACCAGAAAAATCATAACTTGTACGACGAATCCAAGAAAAGTACAGCTGGGACTACTGAAAAGCGAAACAGCTGATGACTACTCGAGTGAAATCTACTTAAAACCAAAGTGTTACAGTATTGTGCTCGAGTCCAAGGGCACAAACCAGCTGCTAAGGGTATCAAAAACCAGACACAAGCCAAAAATCAAGCATGAACGATACAGGGACATCTATAACCAAAAACCTACACACACTTCGAGACCATACACAACATTCACGCATAAGCATGCCAGCTTCAAATTGTGCGCACAATTAAAAACTGCCTCAGTAAACTTGAAAACAAACGTTACTATCTCGACTCCTGCAACACTAATGTACACATGGATTTAACATGTAAGAGGCGTAAGCCAGGTGAGACCGTCTTTGGCATACGTACGAGAGTGAATGATGAAAATACGTCAACTTGAACATGTTATAACCTGTAAATGTTCATAGTATGTAAATATTCCTATAAAACCATGTAATAAAATTATAAACTTGAACATGTTTGATTGTCCCCTGAAGAACGCATTAGAAAAGAACTGCAACCGATCCTAAAAATGTTTAAAATAGTTTGATGTTCCTATGAACCCTGTATCTATGTCATAAAATATGCATAAAAATCTTAACCTTGTCTCATTGTCCACTGAAAAAACGCATCTGAAAATTCGTGAACGTATCTGCAACTATCATCTTAATCTACGCGAATGGATTTGATCGAATAAGTTATAATTTGTTGCTATAAAATACCACGTACTAACTATGGTCATCACTTATAAAGAGAAAGATGTCAAAATCTACGTATTATAACGATCGAGCAACGATATCCTATGACTACGGTAATACGAATACCATACATAATATAAGGTTTGAGTACTAACTACCATTGAAAAACCAACCGGCATACGAAACCCAAAAAAACGATATAAAATATATCCTGTTCAAAATGAGTCCTACACTAACAAACATGCAAATATGTACCATCATTAATTGCAAATAAACAAATCAAAATAACCCAATACAATTATACTTACCGTTTACAATACGTAGTAACAAACCGTCACAACTCGTAACGAGAGGAGCACATCTCGAGACAGATAGAGGCCTGTCATGCATTAAGCATATGCGTAACCAACCCGTAAGGATGCCGTAAGCCATCCGAGGAAACAACAACTCATTTTACGAAGATACACATTAACTCTATACTCTCTCGTACGCGCTAGTACGCGAATATGCCACAATTAAAATATGTACTGACTTCATCTTGACAAAGCTAATATTTTCGCACGCGAGGCCGTGCGGACTTACCTAAATCAACGACGATCGCGCCCTACGGGGGAGCCTATTATGACTCACGTTGAGGCTCTGGTGGAAATGAGGCCCAAATCAAATCAAAATCAAACCATCCGAGGTCCCCTACTGTATGTCCAAAATATAATATAATGATAATCCTACCAGCTATGCGTCAAGTGATTAAAGGTACACCCTACTGCATGTCCAAATGAATCATTACGATACACCTACCGAACGCGGCAACTGAATAAAAGTAAACCCTACTGCATGTCCAAATGAATCATAACGATATACCTACCGAACGCGGCAACTGATTAAAGGTAAACCCACCTGCATCTCCAAATGAAACATAACGTTAATCCTACCAAACGCGGCAAGTGATTAAAGGTATACCCAACTGCGTGCCCCTGAGAGAAAGTGTGAGTCAAGATAAGATCTCTGTGTGACATTGACGGATAAAGGTCTCATCGTGCAAACTAAGTGCCACTTGCGTTTGGACTACCCCAATAGTAATTAAATTAGTCACAAAAAGCAATTAACTGAACCTACAAGTACAATGTCCGAGCTATAAAGGGGCTAAGTAGGTCACATAAAGTATTTATATACTTCCTAACCATTACATTGTCCCAGGACTGTTTCCGTGACACCCAATCTCAGGCGCCTGACTCCCCTCCCCTATCCTCTTTCTCCCGGGCGTTCTCTCTGTACCTACAGTAATTAACTTGATCACATGGGTAATTGTATTGACCTAAATTACATTGTCCGAGTTATAAGGGGACTAAGTTGGACACACAATGTAATTGGATACTCCCTAACCATCACATTGTCCCAGGGCCATTACCGTGAGCCCCGAAAGTAATTAAAATGACCATCAAGTAATCATATGAACCTAAATTTGAATGTCCGAGTTATATAGGGACTAAGTCGGACACACAATGTAATTAGATACTTCCCAACTATTACATTGTCCCAGGGCATATTCCGTGAGATACTAACTACTGATAAACTTGGGGCCGCGCAAGGAAGCTGGCGATCTCTTCCTCTGCAACTTCCTATCTTTTAGACGGTTAAACGAGCGGGGAGAGGACAGGCCCTCGTCTCATCGAACCTAGTAGTTAAGGTCGCTAAATGAGTGTGGTTGTAGTACGGATGAAGAAAAGAGTAGAGATTGGCGAGATGATTGTAAGTAGAAAGTTTGATGCGTTTGCGCTGGATGAGACTAAGATTAAAGGTATCGGTCAATGTGAGTATGGTGTGGTAAGCGGAAAGAAGTCGGGCTTGGAGGACGGTTGGGCACGAGAAGGTGTGGTGTTGTAATTGAGTGCTCGGTTGGTTGATGGCGTTACAAAGTACAAGGAAGTGTCTTCTACGTAGGGTAATGTGGATGAAGGCTTATAAAGAGGGGGTTGTTTGAGTGTTTACGGACCAGGTAGTGATGGAAGTAAAGAGGAGAAGGAGCCTTTTTGGATTTGTCTAATGAAGTTTATTGAGTATTTTGGATGTGAATATAAAGTGGTTGAACTGGGGAACCTAAATGCACGAGTCGGAATTGTTGGGGGGTGTATGTGGTAGGGGGAAATGGTGTTTCAGATAAAAAGATAGTGGAGAAAACCTGATGGGTTTGTGCATGGAGTGGGGGCTAGTGGTGGAAAGCATCTTTTTTTAGAAACGAGATGTTCACATGGTTAAAGATGACACGCGGTGCAGCGGTGCAGCGGTGGATTGAGCCCGATAGATTTTGTTTTTATTTCAATGTATGCTGTTGGATTTGCGGGTATTGAGAGGGAGGGTGAAGGAATGCCTGATTAACAGTAGAGCAGGGGTGGAGGGGAAACAATGGAGTGGGAGAAGAAGGTAGGTAGTGAAATGAAGGGTCCTGAATGTGGCAAGCAGAGCTGAGGAGCCCAGTAGTCATCGAAGGAGAGGGTAAGACCGGGAAAATGTTGAATAAGAATAGAAAATGTTCAGAGATGCGTGGTTGAGACGTGCGGAAAATTTGTGTGTTGGAGGAAGGATTGCGAGTTGTGTAGCAATGAGGTTAAATTAGCGGTGACGAAGATGAGAAGAGCTTCTGAGGAGCGTTTGCAGGCGATGTCGGTGGTGACATGTGGAAACTATGTGGAGAAGAAAAGAATGTGAGGAAGCTATGTGGTGAATAGAGCAAAGTGAAACGCTGATGTTGGGTGTGGTTGGCGATTATGCAAGAATTTTGAGGGGAACAAAATCTTCTGGAAAGTGGTGATGAGGATAAGCAAAAGGGAGACGCGGAAGGATGAGGTAGTAAAGCTATAAGCGGCTGGTTGTTGTTATTGTTGCGTAGCCCCAACTCCCCTAACGGCAGAGGAACTACGACCGGACCACAACCAGAAAGCCCGGATCCCCACAAACCTGAGCATGTTGGGAAAATACGACTGGTGCAGTTCCTTATATTAGTAATATTCCCCTGATAAAATTGATGCGCGCCCACAGAACACGCACCGACGAGATGTTAAGATTGAGCCTGTTGAGTGCAATGACTGGTCACGTCGTCAGGACGTGTTCGAATGTATCGGGCACGCCCCGGCACCGCAGGCAATGAACGGAAGGGGCGTTCCCTAGTCTATGTTGATAAGACTGTAAAGCTGTGTGGTGCTCCGCACTTCAGCTATGACAGGTGTACCCCGTCACCCATGGGCTACCTCAACTCCTTCACGTTCATCTCTTGCGGGTGACTGTATTACCGTGCAAGAGCAGTGAAACGTGTGCTTATCTGTCTATGCAAAAATGCATTGTCTGCAGGTTTGGGAATGGTGGTGCAAAGAGAGCCGAAGTGTGCTGCCGACGTGTTATGTCTATTTCGGTGTGTTTAACGTGGGATCAGTAGGCGGTGGCAGGGAGGGCCGGTTGCACTATCTTGTTGAAGAATTTTGACCGCTCTAGAGGAGTTACAGTATATCAAAATAACCAACAACACTGAAAAGGAAAAACATTCATTGCATGAAGTATTATAGGAAATAAGAAATGGTGGTAAAGATGGACACATTTTTACATTAATACTAGGTCGATGACAATCACATTTACGTGTATTGAGAATGGATACATATTAATCCAGGTAGCACAAAATAATTGGAACCACTGAAACAATGAAGTAAATCGTAATGTGTTCTTAATTTTCATAGAAATCCTACTAAGGAAGGACCACGGCAATCTCAAGCCGCATCCTTCAGCATAATTTTTGTTATTGAGTTTTGTCATTGGGTCCTGAAGACACCGGCCGAACAAGCGTGATCTCGTAAGTCACTGAGTCAAAACGTCGCCAGAATCTGCGAGCCTGTTTAGCGACAGCCTCTTGTATTCTGAGCGAGCAAACGCCTCGGACCAAAGCGGCGGTGGG
This sequence comes from Gammarus roeselii, assembly GCA_016164225.1. Classification (NCBI taxonomy): domain Eukaryota; kingdom Metazoa; phylum Arthropoda; class Malacostraca; order Amphipoda; family Gammaridae; genus Gammarus; species Gammarus roeselii. Next base: position 20,286 of record SDVV010001295.1, read on the forward strand.
AGGACTGGAAGACGATAGGAAGTATTCTCAACACTTTAAACGGGCTCAACAAACTGAAGAGGTATAGGGTAGAATTGGATAAAGGAAAACACCAATAAGTCGTGATATATGTATAGGTGATACTGACAAATTCGTCAACGCTCTGAACTTTATTCTGAAAAAGGTCAATGAGGCTGAGAAGTATTGAACTCTCATTATGTCAAGGAGGCTGAGAAGTATTGAACTCTCATTATGTCAAGGAGGCTGAGAAGTATTGAACTCTCATTATGTCAAAGAGGCTGGTAAGTATTGAACTCTCATTATGTCAAGGAGGCTGAGAAGTATTGAACTCTCATTATGTCAAAGAGGCTGAGAAGTATTGAACTCTCATTATGTCAAGGAGGCTGAGAAGTATTGAACTCTCATTATGTCAAGGAGGCTGAGAAGTATTGAACTCTCATTATGTCAAGGAGGCTGAGAAGTATTGAACTCTCATTATGTCAAGGAGGCTGCTTACCTGCGCCTGGGCTGCTGGCCCCTGACTTTGGCCTCTTGCAGTAATCGTTTCTGCAGCCGCAGCTCTGAAGACCTGTTTTGGCGCGGATTACCTATCTCCACATTCGCAGGCTCAGGCTGCAAAGGCAAGAAAAGCGTGAACGACCACAGTCTGGAGATACTGGAAATACATTGGAAAACTTGAAGGTTTGATAATGAAAATAATAACAAATATAATAATAACAGTAATGGTAATGATAACAATGATAATAATAATAATAATATCAATAAAAACGATTATAACAACATTATTAAAAAACATCAAGGGCATAGAAATACATTTGATACACAACTTAATGTAATTAAAATTTTAGTAATCCACCAGGGTAAGGCAGACGAATCCGATCAGGAAGCGCATCAGGAATAACTCACATTATCTTCCTTCTGGAGTGTACAATATTTCTCTCCAGTATCCTAACATTGACGAAACGGTGCGCGCATTGCTAGTGCAGATAGCAATTACAATTTATTTTTAGAAGTCATTACTCTGGTCATGAGGCTGTGTGCCGCTCTACGAAAAAGTACTTTAATATGATCCGATGCCTATCTGTAAATACCCTGCTCGCGGACGTTGAGTGCGGGACCTGTATCAGTCGACGAAAGGTGTAATTATAGCTTACTGTCAGCATACCCTGCTCGCGGACGTTGAGTGCGGGACCTGCATTAGTCGACGAAAGGTGTAATTATAGCTTACTGTCAGCATACTCTGCTCGTGGACGTTGAGTGCAAGACCTGCATCAGTCGACGAAAGGTGTAATTATAGCTTACTGTCAGCATACCCTGCTCGCGGACGTTGAGTGCGGGACCTGCATCAGTCGATGAAAGGTGTTATTATAGCTTACTGTCAGCATACCCTGCTCGCGGACGTTGAGTGCGGGACTTGCATCAGTCGACGAAAGGTGTTATTATAGCTTACTGTCAGCTTTTTCATATTTTATTGGCAGAAATCCCTCAACAATGCAGTTCAGCAAATTTGGGTGAAAGTATGATTTAAAAAGTTGTATTTTTGCTTCCTTTGGCGCAAAGGAGAGCTTCCTTATTAGCATGTTACCATCGGCCCTTGTCGTCTGGTCTGCTTTGCACCATCCTCATCATCAGTGCATTCTGCAGAAACAATACGACCAGGATGCTGGAATTCGTTCACAAAATCAAGAGTGAAACCATTTAGCTTAACTTCAGACGAGGAGTAACGCTGCAGACCCTTTAACCTTACCAGCACACTTACAGTGTTTAAAGTGTTTTCCACAATATCATAGGGCCGAACAAAATTATTACAAATATCTAGAAGCTTCTGCTATGCCGATAGAGTTGGAGCTACTAACATCATATTATCGGCGTTGCTAAGTTTATTAACACAGAAATTGGCAACGTAACACCCTACGTTATTCCTGCCTATTATGTAATCAAGTCCTCCTCTCACACGCTCTACCAAACTCAGACACTAGCCTACATAGCTTCTCCTCCGAATCCGCAACCAGGGCCGTATCATCAGCAAATAGCAACTGTCTCAGCTGCCATCTCCACTTATTCGCTTCCAACAGCTCCAAGCCACAACCCAGCACACTCGCGTTCACCTCCCTGGCCACTCCATCCATATAGATATTGAACAGCCAGGAAGAGATCACGCAGTCTTGTCTCAGTCCCACTTTCCCTTTGAACCAATCACTCACCTCGCTTCCCACTCTGACATATGCTCGGCTTCCAACATAGAAACTGTGCACCGCTTTCAACAAATGTCCGCCGACTCCATACAAGCGCAACACCCTCCACTGCGCTTCCCTGTCAATCCTGTCGTATGCCTTCTCCAAATCCATGAAAGCCCAGAACACATCCTTTTCCTTTGCAAGGTACTTCTCACGGACCTGTCTCGCTGCAAATATCTGATCGGCGCACCCTCTACCACTCCTAAAACCACACTGATCCTCTCCAATTGCGCAGTTCGTACAGTCTCTAATCCTTTTGATCAGCACTCTTCTGTACAATTCACCAACCACATTTAATAGACTGATACTTCTCAAGTTGCAGGAGTCATTTTTATCTCCTTTGCCCTTATACAGCGGAACAATGCAGGCACTGCGCCACTCAATTGGTACCACGCCTGCCACAAAACACAAGTTCAGTAACCTCACCAACCATTCGACAATCGTTACTCTACCCTTTTTCAGGCATTCGGTCGCAACGTCATCCAAACCAGGGACTTTACCTGCTTTCATCACCTCCACCGCCTCCTGCACCTCTTCTTAGGTAATGTCCGCTACAAGTCTCTCTCCCAAAACTGGCATCCGAGCACCACCACCCACAGCAACAATGTCAGCCCCTCTGTCATCCTCGACATTCAACAACTCATCAAAATACTCGGCCCACCTCTTCCGTACATCACCATTTTTCAACAACAACTGGCTGTTTTCATCTGTCATCACTTTCTCCTTTCCGGTCTCTCCCTTTCTTACCCTTTTCACCTCTTTCCAGAACATCTTTTTGTTGTCCTCAAAATTCTGGCTCAACCGTCTGCCCCACCTGGCATCGGTTCATTCTGGCTCTCCTTACCACCTGCTTTACCTCGTTTCTCCTCTCTTTATAGCCTTCATATGCCACCACCGACTTCACCTGCAACCACTCCTCAAACGCTCCTTTTTTCCGTTCCATCGCCAGTTTGACCTCCTCATTCCACCACTCGCAACCTTTCCTTCTGCACCCGCCCACACAGCGCGCACCACACACCTTCTTCGCACATCTCAGCAACGCATCTCTTAACGTCTCCCATTCTTCCTCCACATCTCTCAAACCCTGTTCTCTCGTTGTCAATTCTTCTCTCAACGCTTGTTGGAACTCCTCAGCTCTGCTTCTCACATTCAGTTCACTCTCTTTCACTTCCTCTCTTCCTCCTCCCACTCTTTTGTTGCCCTTCCACTTCTGCTCTACTCTTAATCTACCTTCCACCAGCAGATGGTCAGACACTCCTCCCCCCTCCCCTCTCAACACCCGCACACCCAGCAGCCTTCCCACCTCTTTCCTCGATATCAGCACAAAATCCATCAGCGCTCTCTCCACAACTGCACCACTGGCCATCCTTACCCATGTGTACTTGTGGATATCTCGCTTCTTGAACAAACTGTTCCCGACCACCAACTCCTGCTCCATACACAGACCTATCAGGTTTTCTCCACTGTCATTTCTACCGCGAACTCCATACCTTGGATCACATTTTCCACCACTGCATCTCCAACTCTCGCATTAAGGTCACCCAGTACAATAACATTGAATTGACCTCCAAAACTCTCAATACACTCACTCAGGTCAGTCCAGAATTGCTCCTTCTCCTCCTCACTCTTCTCGCTACATGGACCGTATGCACTCACAAAAAAAAACATTTTTCTACGCCTAACTTAATTTTCACCCACATCAATCTTGAGGACACCTCCTTCCACTCGGTAACGCAACGAGTCAACCGATCACTCGATATCAAAATAAGGGTGAAAGGAAAAAAGATATCCATGCAAACCGCTAACTGTGGATGTGCTTCTTTAAGAAGAAGTGAGAAAGAATCCGGCTACTTCAGTTCGTAAAGTTGCAAAAATGTTCAATATGGCAATTTGTACAAGCTACAAGGTAATGGAAATTGATCATCTGCATCTAATATCCTTCAAATACAATCGATCACAGAAGCTCAATATCTATAGACAAGAACTGTTTCCACTTGAAGCCAGTTCTAACTATCAAAATTCACAATACTGGTGCAGTAAAAATTTATGTCTGTACGAAGATTCGATTAAACAAGGCAGTGGAAAGGAAATGGCATGGGCAGCACTCGTATAACACACAGTGCTACCGATAGTGTGGTGAAGACGGCGTAGCTGTTAATTCCCAGAAGAACCTCAATCTCTTTAAAAAAGATTACGGCCAGCTGTTAGGGCGGAGAAATTTTACTATCAAAGAATGCTGTTTCTTCTCACTGCTCCAGCGACCGTGTCCCTGTATTATCGGACAAAAATCATGAGCGCGTAATCCGCTTCGATCTAACCATCTTTGGCCAGCTTACAGCCCCTCCAGCAGCTCGATCGACTACTGGTTTTGTGGAGAGATGAAATCCATTGTCTACAAACGCAAGCCAACAACAATTGAATATCCGAAGAAACTGCTAAGCAAAGTCACAACAGAAGTGAACAAGGAAAAATTTCGTCATGCAGTTGCAAGTTTCATCCAAAGAGTTCAGATCTCCGCTCACAAGAATTGTCATTTGATGCATTAAAACATGTAAAGTCCACTCTTTTTTAATTTTAACAATTATTTCAATTTAAAAAGTCATATTATTTCGACTTTACAGAGCGTTTAAATGGTTAAAAACTTCATAAACACCCTATCTGCTGCTTTCATAGCCGAGTCTTGCAAGCCACCGCGATCCGTGTAAGTGCAGATGTTTTAAGTCAACTAAGCAGTTCGTTTCAAATGATTTCATGATTCTTTAGAGGTGCGTGTGATCAGTATATTGTCATGGTAACTTTGATGCCAGTTGACCAAACTCATTTGATGAATTTTTCTATAAATATTAGTTCAAAGTATAATTTTCTTGGGTTTTGACACTGAGCATCGAAGATTTGAGTGTCCTCCATCACTATCTGTTAATTAATACGATGTAAATGTAAAGTTATTTACTTCCATCACGTATAAGCTAATATTTAACACATTTAAGCAGTAAACGTTGCAGTCTGAACAGCTTACGCTCTCAAGACTTGGTACATTTATCTGTATATCGCAATATTTATGCTATTTTTTAACCTTTCATTATGCCTAAATATATTGTAAATCCTTTTAAATCCTTTAGGCCGACTAGTGAGCAGGAAAAGCAGCAAATAATGATATCCCTAGACTGATTAGTGAACGGGCAATGGTATCACTAGACTGACTGACTATCTAGAGGGTTAGTAATAAAATCATCAGACTGTCAAGTGACCAGGCTAAAGGATTAATAATGGTACTACTGGAAAGACTAGCGACCAGGTCAAAGGGTTACTAATGGTATCACTAGTTACTATGCTGAAGGGTTAGCGATGGTATCTCGACTGACTAGGCAAAAGAAGTAATACTGGTATCACTAGACTGATTAGTGATTAGGCTATAGGAGTAATGATGGTATCACTCGACTGATTAGTGATTAGGCTATAGGAGTAATGATGGTATCACTCGACTGATTAGTGATTAGGCTATAGGAGTAATGATGGTATCACTCGACTGATTAGTGTTTAGGCTATAGGAGTAATGATGGTATCACTCGACTGATTAGTGATTAGGCTATAGGAGTAATGATGGTATCACTCGACTGATTAGTGATTAGGCTATAGGAGTAATGATGGTATCACTCGACTGATTAGTG
>SDVV010001296.1:0-26190 GCA_016164225.1 Gammarus roeselii
TATATTTTATACAACATAGTCTGAACATTTTTTTTTCCACTATGACCCTGTTCAAACCCAAAATTACCCGTTCCGCGTAACATAGAAACTTTGGCTATTTTGTGGGTAGCCTTTCCACCTAGCAGGAAATAAGTAAGCAGGCCATCGTCAGAATGTTCACGAATACTGCCGACTTGATTGCCTGATTATGAACAAATTATTTTTAAAAATGATCCCTCCTGCTATTCCATGCTTGCAAGTTTTTTAATATTTGCATAGCAAAGAACATGAATGGTTAATGCTAACCGTGATGAGAAATACAGAAATGTGAGTTAACGGCAGGAAAAGAAGCAAGTGACTTACATATTAACCATAATTGATTATGGGTGAATATCCTAATGGATAAGTGTGACTGATGTATTGCTACTGCTGTAAATGGCAGTGATTGTCCTAGACACTAGTGTTGATGGGAATAAATTATACCGAGTAAGCAGAAAGGATGTATACATGCTGAAGAACCCAATAATTGTGATTATGCTGAACACATACAATGCACCGAAAACGGATATGAACATGCTGAACACAAAAAGTGGGTGTGAACAAGTTCAACTGAAAAAGTTGATGTGAACATGTTCAACATTCACTTCATGTGTTCAGCATGTTCAAATTCCCTTTTTGTGTGGAGCATTGTCACATCAAATTTTTGTGTTCAGCTTCTTCGCATTATCTTTTCGTGTTCAACACGGTCATATTCGCTATTTGTGCATAGTCAATTCACATTTATTGCTGTCTTTAACACATTCACATCCTATGAGCAGAAAGTGGACGTGAAATTGCTTAACTCAGAAAGTTTACGTGATAATGCTGATTACAAAAAGTGGATATGACTATGCTTAACTCAGAAAGTGGATGGGATAATGCTGATTACAAAAAGTGGATATGACTATGCTTAACTCAGAAAGTGGATGTGATAATGCTGATTACAAAACGTGGATATGGCTATGCTTAACTCAGAAAGTGGATGTGATAATGCTGATTACAAAAAGTGGATGTGACTATGCTTAACTCAGAAAGTGGATGTGATAATGCTGATTACAAAAAGTGGATAGGACTATGCTTAACTCAGAAAGTGGATGTGATAATGCTGATTACAAAAAGTGGATATGACTATGCTTAACTCAGAAAGTGGGTGTGATAATGCTGATTACAAAAAGTGGATATGACTATGCTTAACTCAGAAAGTGGATGTGATAATGCTAATTACAAAAAGTGGATATGACTATGCTTAACTCAGAAAGTGGATGTGATAATGCTAATTACAAAAAGTGGAAATGACTATGCTTAACTCAGAAAGTGGATGTGTACTGTATACATGCTGAGCACAGACAGTGGATGTCAACTTGCTGCATGTGTTCAGAAAGTAGAAAGGAATATTATGTGCAAACAAAATGATATAAGATGACGAGCACCGAATGTGGGTGTGAATATAGCACAGAATAGGGACTTGTAGACGCTGAGCATACACAAAGCATGTGATTATGCCGAGCACATGCAATGCATGTGATTATGCTGAGCACGTACTGCATGGGATAATGTTGAGCACATACAATGCATGTGATTATGCTGAGCACATACTGCATGGGATAATGTTGAGCACATACAATGCATATGATTATGCTGGACACATACAATGCATGTGATCATGCTGAGCACACACAATGGATGTGATTACGATGAGCACATACAATGAATGTGACTATGTTAACACGTACAATGGATGGGATTATGCTGAGTACATACAATGTGGGAATATTCTGACCACATACAATGCATGGTATTATGATGGGCACATATAATAGATGTGATTATGCAGAGCACATACAATACATGCGATCATACTGAACACATACAATGCATGTGATCATACTGAGCACATACAATGCATGTGATTAGGCTGAGCATATACAATGCATGTGATTAGGCTGTGCACATACAATACATGCGATAATGCTGAACACATACAATGCATGTGATTAGGCTGAGCACATACAATGCAATTGATGTGATTACGTCGAGCCTAATAAGAGCATGAGAATATTCTACCAAAACCAAATGTTCCACGTTTGGGGTCTTCAAAACATTTTGTTATGATTCAAGTGCAGAAGTTGGTCTCATGAACGCTGATCAAAGCAAGAAGGAAATATGGAAATCGACCATAATTCTGCGCAAGATCCAAGTAGAGACTTGTATAAAATATCTTCTGAAATAATTGGAGAAAAGACCCTGTAAATAATCTCTTTCTCAATTTAATTTTAACCATAATTATTTGACATTACTACGGTGTGCAAATAGCGACATGATATAATTTTAGAAGAGGAGGAAAGTACACCCCTACCGGTAGCTGTAGGACACCCAATTTTTGATTTATAATAATTTGGTATGACGTGTAAGGCAGAGCTTAACGATACAGGAAACGGTTTTCCTTACTAAATACAGATCATCATGAAAAATATCTAACATGTTCGACAGTATTGATAGATTTCACCAGTTTGTCTGACTGCCTTTTCATAGATGATGTTGGCGGGGAAGGAGGAGAAGAAGGTGCAATGGAATGAAATGTTTCTGTGTTGATTTCCCTCTTTATTTTTCTATACTTTGCCTCGTGTTCCCGTGCCGATTACTAACTGACAATATCGTGTTTTTTTTTACCATATCGTGTTCATCTTGGCGGTCGTGAAGTGCAAAACCTTAGTTTAGTGTTCAATTATAACTATTGAAACTAGTTGCCTAATTTATTATATATTATAAGTGCGCGCGTACGGAAAGTGTGTGAAGAGGACCTTTGACGACTTCTAAGGATGCCGCCTACCTGCTCAGTTTCTCTCCGCCAGGACGAGCAGGCACGTCTTCTGGAACCTGGAGGAGCAGGACGAGGAGCACCTCGTCTGTTGCTTCTGCGAGGTGGACGGCAGAATCGACCGGGTCCTGGAGGCCTTCCAGGGCCTGTGGAGGAGGGACAACGACGGCGGAGAGGACGGGATCCTCTCGACGAAGGTCTTTGTAATTGAGGAGCAGCTGCGCACTGTCGTCAGTGAGTATGTAGAGATGCGAGAGGAGATCGGAAGTACTTGCGAGTCCGTAGCGGAGGTGAGAGCCGAGGTACGTAAGGTCCAAGTGGACCTTGTTAGTCAGCATGATCTGGAGAGTTTCGCTGCCGCGATGACCAATCGCTTACTCCAGGAGGAAGAAGCTGCGGACAGGGCTCGCAAGAAGGCAATTCTAGGGATGGTCAAGATCCTGGTCCACAGCCGCCAGGTCGAGAACCCCCTCCCCCTCTAATGATGAAGAAGCCGAAGACCGAGACACGCACTGTCTAAAGGTTTTCTTCTGTAACGCGCCGTCCTATGCCTCTAAGTTCGACGAACTGAGGGGACTGGCGACTCTGTACTCGTTTGATGTCAGTGGCATTAACCAAAACATGGCTCGATCTTCAGAGTAGAAACAAGGCAGCAGTGATAATGCTACCAGGCTACAAAATGTTCAGCGTGGACAAACCAACCCCTTAGTAAACGAGGGGGCGGATCCGTGCTGTACATAAAGGAGATACTTCATCCATTTCATAGAGCAGCGCTCGCCACATTTTTTTGCGAAATACTCAACGCAGAAATCAAATTGGCCCATGCGACATTGAAGCAGGCATTGGTGTACCGCAACAGCCACATCCTTGAGGATCAAGATGCACAGCTTGAAGAGAAGCTGGAAAAAATAGTCTCAAATAATCACTAGACTATCAGCTTCGGTGACTTCAATTTCCCTTATATTGAATAGTTGACCCTAACTTCACAGGCCCCAGGCAATAAACTAACGGAGTTCATCGCCGATGATGGCATGACTCAGTATGTTTGTGAACCAGCCCGGGGGAACAACATACTGGACCTAGTCATGTCAACTGAGGAGCGCTTGGTCGGCAACATCCTCGTTGGCAACCAACTGGGAGGTGCTGACCACAACGCGGTGGAATTCACCATCGAAGTGCCCTGTCTAGCCCCCAAGGGAGCTATACGTTGCCCCAATTTTGCGCGAGCAGACTTCCAGGGGATGAGAGAACAATTAAGTGAGCTTAATTTATTCGAACAACTTGGAGAAGGTACGGTGGACGCTTTCTGTCGCATCCTCAATGAGAGAGTTTGCGAGGCCAGCGACTGATGTATACCCTTGAGGACAATTGATTACGCTAAAAGGATCCAGCCCCCTTGATGGAACGTTGAAGTTGCAAGAGTCTTATATCGTTGCGGTCAACTAAATGCGCAACGAATGAGGGACAACACCACATAGGCGGCAGAACTTCATCGCCTGGCGTGTAGGACAGCCACTAGGCTAGTCCGATCCTCTAACCGTACGAAAGAGAAAAAACATTGCGGATAACGCCAAAGATAACTAAAGGATTTCTATCGCTACGTCAACGAGCGTAGAATTGCTAGGGACTCAGTTGGTCCGCTAATGGATGAAGATGGTGTCCTCAGAACGTCACCCGAGGACATGGCCAGTATCTTGAATAGCTTCTTCTTGAATAGCTTCTTGAATAGCTTCTTCCCCTCCACACATGAGGGGGACATAGCCAAACTGGAACGAATCCAGCATCGTGCTACTAAGCTCATCCCGCAGTTACGCCACCTCAGCTACCAGGATATGCAGAAAGAACTTGGTCTCGTCACCCTCTAGCAACGACGTCTGAGGGGCCAGCTCATTGAAACCTTCAAATACCTGAAGGGATTCAACAACCCTGAGCCCTGTCGGCCTCTTCGAAAGGGACCACAACATTAGAACCCGAAACAACGGGGCGAAACTTGTGGAAAAGCGTTTCGCTACGACTATAGCGCAATACTTTTTCCCAATCCCAATCTCGCGGGCTTGGAACAACACACCAGCCGCGGTTGTTGGCTCTGAAACCGTAAATGCGTTCAAGAACGCGCTCGACAAGCACTGGGCTACGGGACTCGTTTAACCTGAAAACGACACGACTTTCCCAGGAGCTGTCGAGATTAGTTATAATTATAGGGATATAAGGAAGGAGCATGACACAGCTCTCTTCACAATTCAAGGTATTATAACTAATAAATCCATTATTAGTAACAATAATAGGATTGTCGCTGGTAGTAGTAATTGTTAATTATTACTCATAATTTCATTATAAGTAACAATGTAATGATTGCTTTCGCTAAACCAACTCAAGCGACTGAAAAACTCCATATCGGAACGGAACGTTTTTTACCATTACCATTGCAAGTTCAGACAGACTGATAATACTGCAATTGCATGTACATTCAGACTGATAATACTGTATCTCGGTACGATTCCTACCGGGATACACCGGGAGAGAGGTGTTACGACGACTAGCATCCACCCTTAATGCCAGCGTCAACCACACGATGGCAGGAACCGATCTTGCAAATGTTGATCAGCAGAGAGACCTGGGCGTCCTAATCACGAAAGATTTAAATGGGACGCGCAGGTCAGAGAAAGTTACAAGATAGCTAATCGTAACCTTGGCTACATCTCCCGTAACGTCCTCTGCAACACGAAGGACATTGTATTGCCGTTGTACACGTCCCTCGTCCGTCCCCACCTCGAGCATGCAGTCCAATTCTGGTCTCCACACATGAGGGGGACATAACCAAACTGGAACGAATCCAGCATCGTGCTACTAAGTTCATCCCGCAGTTACGCCACCACAGCTACCAGGATGGGCAGAAAGAACTTGGTCTCGTCACCCTCGAGCAACGAAGGCTGAGGGGCCAGCTCATTGAAACCTTCAAATACCTGAAGGGATTCAACAACGTGAGCCCTGTCGGCCTCTTCGACAGGGACTACAACATTCGTACCCGGAACAACGGGGCGAAACTTGTGGAAAAACGTTTCGGTACGACTATAGCGCAATACTTTTTCCCGATCCCAATCTCGCGGGCTTGGAACAACTCACCAGCCGCGGTTGTTGGCTCTGAAACCGTAATTGTGTTCAAGAACGCGCTCGACAAGCACTGGGCTACGTGACTCGTTTAACCTGAAAACGACACGACTTTCCCAGGAGCTGTCGAGATTAGTTATAATTATAGGGATATAGGGAAGGAGCATGACACAGCTCTCTTCACAATTCAAGGTATTATAACTAATAAATCCATTATTAGTAACAATAATAGGATTGTCGCTGGTAGTAGTTTTTGTTAATTATTACTCATAATTTCATTATAAGTAACAATGTAATGATTGCTTTCGCTAAACCAACTCAAGCGACTGAAAAACTCCATATCGGAACGGAACGTTTTTTACCATTACCATTGCAAGTTCAGACAGACTGATAATACTGCAATTGCATGTACATTCAGACTGATAATACTGTGTCTCGGTACGATTCCTACCGGGATACACCGGGAGAGAGGTGTTACGACGACTAGCATCCACCCTTAATCCCACGTCAGGGCCACCGGTACTGGGTGTGCGCCCGTGACGGTACTCGCAATCACCCATCCCGCTAACCTAAGAGGCCATCTGCTGTCCTAACGGAACAAGCAGATGCAGGGACTATGGTATCCTGAAAATCGAAACAGCTTAAGATGAGAGCTTGCTCAACTTGATGCGACGGTGAGAACTTTGAGGGATACCATATATTTTAACTCTTTATTTATATTATTCATATGTGGTATGGCGACAGCAGTCACCACCACACGTCATGATATACGAAAATCGAATTCGCATCAAGAAAGAGGAGAGCTCTGCGCAAATCTACGATATGGCATTGATTCGACAGTTATCATCTAATGATGAAGCAAAGAGTATCTTCTTACGGAGGGACCTTGCCAACACGATGGCATTTTGCTTTTCTCCCTTTTGTCCTCTCTGTCGGACGAGAAAAGGAAGGAAAAAAATGGGGGACGATAGACAACAGTTACGAACCAGTGCGACTGAAGTCTACTGGCTACTCAGTGGCCTGGCCGATGAACCGCAACGACGGCCCACCCTCACACCCCATGATATGCGAAAATCGAACCCGCACCAAGACTCGCATCCACCCTTAAGCCCACGCACAAGAACGAGGCGTGGGTTTAAAGATCAAACTGCACCATGAGGAGAGCTTTGTTCAACTCTACGGTATGATTCGACGAACTCGTGCAGGTGAGCTCTGCTGGCGACCTAGCAGCGCTTGCCGATGAGCTGTAACGGCGGCTTACCCCACCCCTCATGATATATGAAAATCGAGCCCGCACCAAGAGGAGAGCTTTTTCTGAACTTAACGGTACGGCGTAGATTCGACTATACCATCCATTTTTTTGAGGCAGTATCTTCCTATTGAAGGACCCTGTCAATACGATGGTACTCTCTCCTTTCTTCTCTTCTTCACTCCGTGTCAGGAGGGAAAAGAGAATAGAAAGTTGATTGATATTAAATTTTACTTGACAACATATAACAGCAGCGCCGGTTACTCAAGAAAACAGTCTCTTGGCGATGCCCTCTGGCATCTCACCTTGAAATATATAGGAGATGCATCCGGCATCTCACCTTGAAATATCTTTTAGATGCCCCTCTGGCATCTCACTTTGAAATATCTAGGAGATACCCTTCTGGCATCTCACCTTGAAATATCTTGGAGATATTCCTCCTGCATCTCAGTTTGATATCTATTCCTTGTACAATGTGGATGACTAGCCGTCTTCCCTCCTGCAGCAAAGATTCGGGCGAGACCTAGTGCAGCAGGAAGTAGAGAGACAACTGGTAACCTCTTTCCACAGATGAAATATCTTGGAGATGCCCCGATGGCATCTCACCTTGAAATATCTTGGAGATGGTCCTCCAGCATCTCAACTTGAAATGTATTCTTTTGTACAATGTGGATAACCAACCGTCTCCTCTCTGTAGCACAGATTCGGGTGGGACCTTCCCACAGATGTTTGGTAAAATGTTAAAATTTAAACATCGTTTCTTTCTCTTTTTCGGATTAAATTCTACGCTAGAATGTCTAAATTCAAATTGTAAATACTGATCTCGGGTCTTTTTTGACTAGTTTCTGGGATAACTATTCGTCAAATTAAAAAATATACGTCTCATTTGACTAAACTCAGCAGTTGCCACGTGCAACTTGTTTCACGAAATGTCCTTCTGATATCTCGCATGAAATTTGACGAGCTCTTGTTGGACCAATCACCCGAGTTTAGAGACTTACTCTACTGAACACTCGGGAGAACCACTATCAGGGAATTGGGCGTGAGGCTCTCCTACAGTGCGACAGCCTTCAAGGAACTACTTGCGTGCATAAGACTTAATCCTTTGAGCACATTGGGGAGGACCACTACGTAGGCAACTGGGTGTGCTGCTTTTCTAAATGTGCACGTACTTGTCGAAATTAAATTCCCATGCGCTCCTTTGAAGTAGACTCAATACCTGGTTGAAGTCCGTCCGACCCCACCTCTGAGGCAAGCCGACAGGCCTGCGCTTGATGCAAAGTATGAGTCTGCTGTGCGTATGGGCGTGACCGTCTGTGCCCAACCGTCTGAGAAGCAACCGCCTGAAACCTAAATTCTTCGCTTCCCATCTTGTTCGTCCCGTTCCTGCATAAGTCAATCTGACTCTCGATCGTTTTTTTCTCCGGCGCTGAAAGGCCGTTGTGATTTCTCACCTTTCTATCCCTACCACCTTCTTTTACTGTATGTATGCGTGAATTCCTAGAGCCTCATTGACTATCCCCAATCTTCTTTCACTTCTTTCAAGGAAATACTCGACACCAGCACTCGTGCTCGTTTGATTTCCTTAGTCTAATCTAATCTAATCTAATCTAATCTAGTAGTAGAAGTAGTGGGCCTTGGACGGGCTGAAGAGTCCATTCTACTAGCCCAGCGCAGCCTGGTGTGAAAAGATTACCGAATCACGCACTTTATTGAACATTAGGATGTCTGTATGAGTTGCTCTGTACAGGGATAAAATTATCTGAAATGAAGACATTTTATTCCCCGCCGTCGGAGAGCATCATCACCTTCCATTTTCATTAAAGATCTCGTAGGTGACCTGGCCGGTGGCATCCAATATGACACTGCATTCAATGACCCAGAATAGAATGAGCCACACAAACGGAGTTCATTTGTGGGTGGCACTCGTTTCAACTAAAAAAGCAGGCTGTAATCTTAAATATTGCATGACATAAACGCAACAGACGCTGAATCTTGTCAATAAATCAAATCGATCGTTAGCAATTGGAGTATCTCCTTAATTATTATTGCAGACTTCGTGACAACAACAAAACAAATTAAGACGTATTGAGTTCCAAAATATTGATAATCCCTATAGGCTCTTGAACCGAGTTGTTTGTTTTTATCCCTGCATCTTTATGCTTCAACAACTCTTGAGTTTAAACACGGAAATTAAATAGTTGTTTGCACTCATTACTGAAGCCCCACTGACGAGTAATCGGGTAAGAATTTACTTACTCTGCAGCGCAATATTACATTCATTATTTTAAGTTAGAGAAGGAAGTTTCATATAACCGAAAGGACCACTGAAACTATGACCGACTAATCTTTAATTGAAATGAACGGCATTTATCTGCTGCCCATCCAATCTTGTGTTGTGCAGGAGCATCATAACTTTGTCTCATAATATACACTTCAAATTCTACGTTAATGTTGTCTGCCTCAGTGAAGGGGCTCTGTGTGTTGGTGTCTGAGTTTCTGAGAGGATGTGGGTGGAGGAAGCAGCGAGTAAATGTCGGTGAAATAAAATAATGAGATGTCTTACGATGAGATAGTGGAAGCGGATTTGAAATCTGATGAGTGTAGGGTGTATTGTGGTGCTTAGCATTAAGTGTGAACGTGGCTAGAAGTTTGAATTGGGGGAGTCATCGTTTCGAACAAAGATGTATGTAGTATTGACTGTTATTTTTTTTTATTTTTTTTGGTGCATTGCTTATTTAACACCAAAAAGGCACAAATCTATTTCCCAGCCACATGTTCTCGGGGTTTCCTAGCCCATGTACTGTATTTATGATTTCCCAACCCCACGTATCCCTGCTTCCTGACCCCATGTATTCGTGATTTTCCCACCCCATGTATTAGTGATTTCTCAACGCATGTATTCGTGATTCATACCTCAAAATAGACGTTGTCGGTAAGATGGTTGATGATAGGATAGTAAATTAAATTTTGCTCCATGCAATTTGTACCGGCGGTGCACTAGATACGAGCTGTGAAGAATTCAATTTAATTTTCGCTCTCTCCAGATAAAATAGTGTATTTGATAATGAATTTCCATGTGTTGTATTTTAGAATTGGAAATCCATGACCAGACGATGTAAATAAATGATTTATTAATTTTTAAAATTATAGTATGAGCGATACAAAATTTTGTTTCAAGACAACATGTACAAAATAAGAACCTCATTTTGTTCTGCTTGTGTCTAATCAAGTTTGATGATCGATAGATGTTAGCTAAATCATACGAGGAGGGATGCCATTGAACCGAATCAGGAATGAGGAAATGTTCAAATTAGAAAGCAGTTTGTGTAAGTGTTCTATGCTTTAGTTAATATGAGAGTTCTGAGAGGGTTCGACTGTTAGGGAATGGTCGATGGGAGAAATGGTGATGAGGGTATGATTAAGAAAACACTTCCGGTGAGTCTAAGTTACGATGTGATGGATAGCGTGAGGAGTTGACAGTCAGTATTGTGTTAGAGGCAAGAGAGCTCGCATGGAGTGTGACTGTCTAGACAGTAATAATACACGGAGGCTTATTGCAGCACCGTTGCGACAAGAACTGCCTAGACAGTGATTATACACGGACCAAACGAAAGAACTTGGGACCCGATGCTAACTCACGATATGCGTATGTGGGAGCGCTTAGGCAAAAACAGAAGGTCTTCGCCTTGAAATCAACCTCCCTCCTTCCCCACATTATTGTAGGGAAGATGACAGATTCTACATGTAGAAGGTAATTTGACATGTTTAGTGCCGAATGAAAATCAATGCAATTTTTCTTCTGTTGGGATGTACACTATTAAAGAGTATGAACTGGAGAAAAATGTTGCGCAGTGCTATGGCAATATCATCAAATTATTGATTAACCAAAGCTCTGCAATTTTCTTCAATATGTGAAATATATGTATGACTTTAAACTAACCTCATTGTACTATTTTTCTTCTCAATCTGTACTTCGGATAAGCAATCAGCAAGTTCTATTATTTGTACTGATAATTGTTAATAAATTTAGGCAAGTTCATGAAAAATATCGTTGATCACTGCTCATCAAAATAAGTTTAGGGGTCGCTCAAATGCATAGTCGATTGTACCGTTCTTATTCATCGACCGTTAAACGATACCGCAGGATACTTAACACTCACCAAACTTTTGACAACCCTTAAGGAAAAAAGGGTTGCTGGGACGAGTACTTTTCCAAATACGTGAGTAAACAAATTTATGTCTGATATGTTATTTCTTCCAATGAGGCCCTCCAGTTTTTGTGTGATATAGCATATATCTTCAATGGTAAAAACAAACCAGTGCTTAATAAATGCATTACCATATTCATTTGACAATTTGATTTGCAATTTTTCTGAAGATCGTTGCGCAACAGTTATTAATCTCGTGCGCAAACACTGTAGACTACAGATCACTGCTTTCGCAAGACCATCAGGTTGGTTCCTAAGCGATTCATGATCAGGATGGTTAGTATACGATTCATGATCAGGATGGTTGGTGTGCGGTTCATGATCAGGATGGTTGGTGTGCGGTTCATGATCAGGATGGTTGGTGTGCGGTTCATGATCAGGATGGTTGGTTTGCGGTTCATGATCAGGATATTGGTGTGCGGTTCATGATCAGGATGGTTGGTGTGCTGTTCATGATCAGGATGGTTAGTATACGATTCATGATCAGGATGGTTAGTATACGATTCATGATCAGGATGGTTGGTGTGCGGTTCATGATCAGGATGGTTGGTGTGCGGTTCATGATCAGGATGGTTGGTTTGCGGTTCATGATCAGGATATTGGTGTGCGGTTCATGATCAGGATGGTTGGTGTGCTGTTCATGATCAGGATGGTTAGTATACGATTCATGATCAGGATGGTTAGTATACGATTCATGATCAGGATGGTTGGTGTGCGGTTCATGATCAGGATGGTTGGTGTGCGGTTCATGATCAGGATGGTTAGTATACGATTCATGAGCAAGATGGTTAGTATACGTTTCATGATCAGGATGGTTGGTGTGCGGTTCATGATCAGGATGGTCAGTATACGATTCATGATCAGGATGGTTGGTGTGCGGTTCATGATCAGGATGGTTAGTATACGATCCATGATCAGTATGGTTGGTGTGCGGTTCATGATCAGGATGGTTAGTATACGATTCATGATCAGGATGGTTGGTGTGCGGTTCATGATCAGGATGGTTAGAATACGATTCATGATCAGGATGGTTGGTGTGCGGTTCATGATCAGGATGGTTAGTATACGATTCATGATCAGGATGGTTGGTGTGCGGTTCATGATCAGGAAGGTTAGTATACGTTTCATGATCAGGATGGTTAGTATACGATTCATGATCAGGATGGTTGGTGCGCGGTTCATGATCAGGATGGTTGGTATACGGTTCATGATCAGGATGGTTGGTATACGGTTCATGATTAGAATGGTTGGTTAACGATTGATAGTCAGGATGGCTGTTGTACGATTCACGACAGGGTGGGTGCTATCTGTACATGATCAGGATGGCTTACAAGTGTTTACAAATGTAAAAAGACAACATCATGCCTTTAGGCCCAAACTAGGTTGCCTTTTGATAGCAAGAGGTTAAGTTAAGAACTAGAAAGTTTGGCAGCGCATCATGTGTCATTTTTGTTTATTAAAATAGCAAGAGAGGTGACGGTTTAACTACTTAACGGCGATTCACGTAGAATTTATCGAGTCGTGACTTAAACGGTTTGATTGTATTGCTGGTTACAATCTCCGCTGGAAGTTTGTTTCATTCTTCGACTACTCTAAACGTGAAGAAATTGCGTGTGATGTCGAGTGAGAAACACTGCCCATCGATTTTGTATTCATTATTCTTTGTCACTCCGTTCGCATCTAGAGTTAAAAGGCTCGCTCGGTCAACTTTTTCCTAACCCGTCATAATCTTCCACACCTCCGTTATGTCACCTCTGACTCGACGCTTCTCAAGTGAAAAGATATTGAGTTCACGTAGTCTGTCTTCGTACGATTTATTGCGCAGCGAAGGGATACGTTTGGTAGCTCTACGTTGAACCTTCCTAGAATATGGAAACCAAAAGCGGAATACTATAAAACTCAATATCGACGTTGATCTTCCAGCAAAAAATTGGGCTGGCGCTCGTGAATGCTGTACCCATAAGTCGCACAATGATTGCATTATTGCTCCATAGTTTGAATAGCTAAATAGAGATGCGGTCTAACAAATGCATTGTATAACTTAAGAATACTGCGTCCGTTTTTGTTCGATACGGTGCGGGATATCATACCTAGCATTTGTTGCCTTTTTTTGGCCGCATCGTTACATTGCTTGCTGCTTTTCAAGTCGTTGCTAATGATGACACCTAAGTCTCTCTCTTCGGTGACAGAAATCAGTTTCCTACAAGACATTGAGTATTCGTGCTTGTGGTTATGCGGACCTATGTACATAACTTTACATTGTCTACATTAAATTTCATTTGCCACTTTTCTGTCCAATGAACGATTTTGTTCATGTTCAATTAGATTTGATGGCGCTTTAGTTCGGTTTGCACGCTTCGTCCTATCTTAGTATCGTCTGCAAACTCAATAATGTTCGAAAGCCCGTTTCTATTGAGATCGTTCACGAATATTATGAAGAGAACTGGACCTAACACCGATCCCTGAGGCACGCCGCTTGTAACATTACCACGAGAGGAGGAAATGCCGTTAAGTACAGCTCGCTGCCGTCTGTCTGCCAGCCAACACTTCATCCATTTATTAAGCTCGCCTCGAATACCGATGCTGCGCAATGTATTAACTAAACTCTTGTGGGGGTCTTTATAGAAGACCATCTGAATGTCAAGGTAAGTGAAATCGATTGAAGATTTTGTGTCGTGAATTCCAATTACATTTTTGAAAACAGTAGCAGGTTCGTAGGACGCGAGCGATTGTGTCTAAAGCCATGCTGAGAGTCGCTAATCAACTTGTTTGATTCTATTGTTTTAGTCATTTATTCTTAAGTACACTCTCCATCAATTTGCCAATGATTGATGTGAGACTATTGGACGGCAATTGCCGGAACACTTTTTGTCTCATTTTTTTCAAATTTGAGTGACGTTGGCCTTTTACAATTGAGAGGAAAAGTGCCAGTGAAAGAGATTGGGTAAAAATGTTTGATAAATATATGGCGATTTCGTTTCAAGTTTCTTTCAGAATTCTGGAATGAACTTGTTCCGGACCTTGAGATTTTGTGACTTTCAATTTATCTATAGATTTAAAAACTTCGGATGCAGAGAAGTTCACTTCAATTCGTCCTTGCCCAATGATGTCCTCAGGATTGGGGATATCCTGATTCTCTAACGTGAATACAGAACAAAAGTATTGATTAAGTAGGACTCATTTTAGTGTCGTCCGTATCTAGCTCACCAACATCGTTGTCAAGGGGACCAATTACGGATCTGGATTTTTTTGCTTGAAATATAACCTAAAAAATGTTTCGGATTAGTTTTGGCATTGATGGCAATTAGATTTGCGTAATCTTTCCTCGTACGTTTCAGGACCCTCTTTTGATCTCTTCCGATGCTGTTGAATTCATTTTTTGCAACGTTGTCATGTGGGTGTTTCTGTTTTATCGAGTGTTTTGCTTTCTTATGCGACTGGAGACGCTACAATTCTCCTTTTCAGTAATTAGGCTGATTGACTGCTGTTCGCGTGTTTTTGCGCAGGATATGCTCGTATTCAACATTTGTAAGTGCTGTCAAAACAAGGTTTAGCGATTAATTGACATGTGGTCTGAGGGTTATATTTGGTGACGAAATTGACTCTCTTAAGTCATCAAAGTTAGCTAATCTAAGTTTAGGGATTTTTTCGCAGTTTTCTGACAGTTTTAACTCGAGTTCTATCATAAGACGGATACAGTTATAGTCGCCAGTTCCGAGTGGTTCGCCCACTTCGACTTACGAGACACGAGAGTCGCGCACAAAATAAAAGATCAAGAATATTGCTACCTATTGTAGGTATCTTCATCATTTGGGTCATGAACTTATCGTCAGCAACATCATTCAGGTGTTGGCCAGTGGCAGTACATTCGTCTGTTTCCCGGTCAATGTCGGAACAATACTGTTTTGTAATGTGGCTACATCTACGAGGGTGTTGTATAAAGATCGATATCATCTACAACCTTGTTTTGGGGGGATGATAGACGATGGGGATTTGACATTTTGTATTCTTATCGACTGCTTGGATTGATGCTACGTCGTGTCTGCTGCTTGGAATAGTGACTCTCGTATTTGCAGTGTTTTGTAAGAGGAACAACACTTCTTCACCCTCTCGGTCTTGTCTATCTTTGTGAAATATTGAATTCCCGGGGAGAGTGAATTCGCCCAAATAATGTCCGGTGCTCAATTTCATCTACGATTCTGTGATTGCTATTATGTCGATATTTTAATTCAATGCAAGGATACCTAATTCTTCGATTTTGCCCAAGAGACATCTGAAATTCACATAGTAACATTTGAGAGTAGAGTTGGTCACATTAACTTGATTTACTGCTTATATATTGAAGTGCTGTGTCGAAACCAAAATTGTTTTTCTTTTTTATACGTATTATACCAGCGGAGCTGCGACTACTGCCTCAAACTCGGATTGGATTGATGTCAGAAACTCTTTGGCTAAGACCTGCTGTGATATTTTGATAGGCTTTTGTATAGGCTGTGTATCTAGTGTTGGCAGGGGTGGTGGCCGTAGGGTCATTTCGTCGGGCACTGCTGGCGAAGTTGTGGGTTGGATATCGAGTAAGTTTTTTCGCTTATTTTCGGAGGCAAGACGAGCGCCGATGTTTTTAAGGATGTTTTCGAGAGTATCAAGTCCATGCATGTTTATGCGAGCCTTGTCGGTGTTTCTATTAAAGTTATAGTACTTTGGGTCAATCATCTTATTCCAATGATCAAAGAATGGGATTTTCTGAGCATTGCAGAAAGTTGCTAGGCGATTGTTAATTAAATTCATCTTACCTAACTTGTATCTACGTGGTTCGGATGGGGCAGGATGCCAGTGACATGGATGTTTGCGTGTGAATGTATGATATTGTTTACCACTGTTCCACACTTCTTCCATATCGATTCCGTCTGCGACATGTCTTTAGCTCCGACTCGTATTATAATTAATTTAAACGAAAGTATCTTTTACTTTTCGATTATGCCTTCGACCTCGTCGATTTTCAAGTCTGTTGTTCCGAGTATTTGGAGTTAAATTCTCTCTTTTTGCTGATTTGATTGGAAAGTGGTGCCATTGTAATCACAAATCACATCAATTTCCTCTGTATTCTGAGTGTCCTTATCACCGATCAATACACCAAATCGGTTCTGTGTGTTTGGGTCGGATGTGGTGAGACTGTGGCCCAACGTGCGTTGCATTGTCACAGCGTGGCTGCCTCTTCTTACCGCATCGATTTGATTCGGTCGTTTGTCTCTGCGTCAAGAGCTAAAAGTTTCTTGGCTAATTTGAAGTCTAGGTGCACTTGCAGTTCTTTCACTTGATTTTGGGTAGCCTCAGCAGTTTCGTTGATTGCTGCTAATTCGTTACTTATCAGATCCTTGAATTCGTGAAATAGTTTCAGCTCGTTTTTCAATTTTAATTCAACACCTAGCAATCAGGTATCCGAGTTTACTGTCTCTGTTTTAGATGAGTCATTGTGGGAGAATGTCTCTGTTTTGGATGAGCCATTGGAGGCATGACTGATTTGTGCTTTCTGTTGTTTGGTTTCCTCTGCATGTTGACAAAATTTACAGCGCGCTATCTTGCAATCCCCATTTAAGGGACTCCTGCGCAAATTTCTGGCAGAACTAGAAGAACTATCCTTGAATTCGTGAAATAGTTTCAGCACATCTTTCAATTTTCATTCAACATCTAGCAATCAGGTATCCGTGTTTACTGTCTCTGTTATGGATGAGTCATTGTGGAGAATGTCTCTGTGTTGGATGAGCCATTGGAGGCATGACTGATTTGTGCTTTCAGTTGTTTGGTTTCCTTTGCATGTTGACAAAATTTACAGCGCGCTATCTTGCAATCCCCATTTAAAGGACTCCTGCGCAAATTTCTGGCAGAACTAGAAGAATTATCCTTGAATTTGTGAAATAGTTTCAGCACATTTTTCAATTTTCATTCAACATCTAGCAATCAGGTATCCGTGTTTACTGTCTCTGTTATGGATGAGTCATTGTGGGAGAATGTCTCTGTGTTGGATGAGCCATTGGAGGCATGACTGATTTGTGCTTTCAGTTGTTTGGTTTCCTCTGCATGTTGACAAAATTTACAGCGCGCTATCTTGCAATCCCCATTTAAGAGACTCCTGCGCAAATTTCTGGCAGAGCTAGAAGAACTATCGCGAAACAATAGTTCGGGGGCGTACGATTGGTGGCAAATGCCACATTCCAAGTACACGATTTATGAGGTTGGTATACAATTCATGAGCAGGATGGTTGAAATATGATTCATGATCATTATGGATAGAATACGATTCATGATCAGGATGACTGCTATACTATTCATGATCATGATGGTTGCTATACGGTTCATGATCATGATGACAGCGATATGATTCACAATCAGGATGGTTGGTATACGATTCATAATCAGGATGACTGCTATAGAGTTCATGATGATCGATGGTTGGTAAACGATTCATTAGCATCAATTTCATCATCATTTACCGTAATACGGCCTTCATCAAACTCAGCTACCAATCATGTCATTCAGACGCAAAACCGTACACACACGATGTTTTCCTGCTCTCATCCCCCAACATCTTCTGCTCCCAAAACCGGAACCCATACACAAAAATACAACACCTACCACAAAAAAATGTCACGCGATGTTCCAATCAAAGCAATCAATGAACACATACAAATTATTACTTCACAGTTGGGATGCCGGTCGACCACTCTTCCAAAGTCTATTAAATAAATAAGTGAGATTATTTTCCGTGGCTGCATTAGTCGTCAAGAAATTGAGAATACGATTAAGAGAAACGGCAGCGTAAATTTTTTGTTCCTAATAATTTCCTTTTGTAAATGCATTGAGATACCGTTTGCTTCACTAATAGATCAATGTGTCGTTCAATATTGATAGTTGTTCTAAATTGATTAAGTGTAGTTCTGGATATTGTTTTTGTTGTCGAACACATTGATTACAAAAGATTCGTGTATTAGTTGTTCAAGATTTATACTCCAATTTTTCCCATATCTGATGTTATTTTTTACCATTTATTTGTGAAATACTTGGGCCTAAAGGTGTCTTTATGAGTGATTGGAGCATGTTTGCCAATAAGAACACCCACAGCTCGTCTTCTATACAAGATATCATCTTATACAGTGATTTGTAATATAACAGTATATACCTGGATCCATGGTCACACCAGGATGTGACAATTTTGTCGTAGAATCTCGGGACAAACAAAGTCCTGAAAACCAGAAACCCTAGTTGGATCCCTCCTATCGTAACGCTTTGGACTCACACTTTGCCCTCCCAAACACGAATTTTGAGTTTACTGCTTATAAAATATTACCTAATTACAACATCAATGCATTAATCTATATTTTATTACGTTTACATCACGGGAACTTCAGTATGGAAGATTTGGGTGAACAGAATCTTCTCAGGGCTCCAAACAAGATGAATTATCAATGCGTAATAGAGCCGAAACCATCGATGATCCAGCACCGAAGCCAGGGTTGAAGTATAAAGACAAGCGAATACTTTAATGTTATTTAATTTTCACATAGTTCTTTCTATACGCATTTCCGGTCGACGGAGATTCCTGCTCTTCAAATTCATTTTTTCATACATTTCTGAGATATATAAAAAAATCTCATTTGGCTGCAATCATAAATCATAAACGAAATAAAATCATAGTCCAAATGTGCGATTTAATCGGATTCGTCCATTCATCAAATCCTATCCCCTACCCTGACTCTGGTCAATAGCGGTTGTTCGTGTCAAGGAGGCCCAGCAGGGGCATCCCTGTACTGATTGCATACCTGCGCATCCCGCAGCTAATATGCAGCGCTGACCTGAGGAGGCATTAGGAGAGGAAGAAATGTGAAAGAGTGAGAACGCAAAACGAGTGATGCTCAATGGATAATAATGATCGTTGTTTTATTGAGCTAAGTTAAAAATACAGTTGACGTTAATGCAGTTAGACTCCTTGCTGGCACCTGAGATATTATAATATTATGTAGAAACGAATGAAACAACATATGACCTTGGCAATCATAATAATTTCCTACTTAAAAAGTGAATCTACTAGTTAGCAAGAACATTTTTATCTCGATTAGAACCACAATCTATCAATACACTTGATTAGAGCTATTTGTTTCTGGAAAACTTATGCCATTGATTTGAAGCCCATCGAATCGGTAATTTATGTGGTAGTTAGTGTTGTCCTGGCGTCAAAAATTATTGATATAAACGTATTCCGCTCGTCTTACTAGAAGCAGTGTAGGCCCTTGTAAGACTGTCAATGAGTTTGAAAGCTGCAACTAAAACTCATTACGGAAGATTCTTTGGAGTCCATTGATGTACACTTTTGGCGCAGAATTGGTAATAAGTGTTCCAAAACCGGAACTAAACGCTTGCTAATAAGGCCACTGCTGCCTACTCAGCCTGATACGCCTAGGAACAGCTGATTGGGCTAATTCAACCTTGTCTACGAAGATTGAAACAGTGAGCCATATTTCGGCGTCACTTGATGGTGGTTCAAGAATATGAGCACGAAATTGGATAAGCGCATGAATAATGCCTGATGGATGTTTCCATTATGATTTAATCAGAGGTTGAATTCTTGTTGGCTAATTCTAGAAAATATTGTGAAACACGTATAATTAGGGGCCCGTTTTGAATGTGAGGCGCACATAATTTAGACCTCAACTCAGGCCTAAAATGCTACCTCTTAGGCCTGACAGATCGCCTGGAAATATTAATATTATTACACTGAAAGGAGAACAGTAGTATATTACGTTGAGTTTTACTTGATACGCTCTCTAAAATTAATACTCCGTTAATGATAATAGAGCCCTTATGTAGAAATATATTCGTTGTGTGAAGCTACATAAAACTTTACGTATATTGGATACAAAATATGCAATGTTTATTATTTGAATAATTTTTACCTACACTCTTAAATTACAGATACTGATACCGACGCAACAGCCGAATCACACAGAAGGAAGGTGTCGACAGCACGACGCTACTCACATTCCCCTATATCAGTGTATTTTCATAATTGCCGGGTTATTCCCACTCACCCCATCCCATTTCTTAACGAGACGCCGGAGGCGGAAAAGAGCATCAGGGCTGCATCAAAACTCATTCACTCACAATGATTCTCCGACAATAGATAGTATGTCGCCTAAACGCGGATTTTGGCGTGTCATGTCGCCTATACGCGGATTTTGGCGTGTCCTGTCGCCTAAACGCGGATTTGGCGTGTCCCGTCGCCTAAACGCGGATTTTGATTGCGTATGATCACGTGCAGGATATATATTTTTAATTGTATATGTTTATAATTACCATATTCTTTTATTAGTTCATGTATTTATCGTAGTAAAACATCCATGTACGAGTTTATTGAATTGGCATATCCGCAAGAAATGTTAGCTGGTACATATCGGACTGGCTGTATATGTAGGATATTATAATTTATCAATAATATATCGTATCATTTAGTGTCGCGGGCACCGCTGTTATCGAATCTTTAATGGGTATTTATTGTGTTAGGATTTTAGGATTTTTACTGGTTGATGCATTCAATTCTTGCTCATTTTTTAATACAGGTGTGATGACCTGTTATGTATTTATATGAATGCAGTATTTTGTAGGATATTTGTTATTATAAAGCAAATACTATAGTACTGGATTGAATCCAAGCGCTTTTCTCCTATTGTATTTTTCCCAGTTACAGTATATCTACAGTAGGACACTGCCATTGCAGCATTATTAGGCAATAGCATACTGACATTGCAGGCAGTATACAGTATGAGTGACCTGGCAGTAGTACGTTTCCAGGTCGGCTCTATCCATTACTGTCTCAGGCTCAAATATTATCTCGAGAACCCTCCACTTGGGATCCTCTCTAATCGCGATATTTCATCTCTACACGTCAGTTTACGGCACCATTGATCACTCGTCAACTACTGTATATTCCATTCGAGATTTAGTCCGCTTTCTGTTTGGAGCTGCTGAGATTTATATGTATATATCTACGATACCTTAGGTAACCGAGTGCAATTTCAATTGCAGGGTAATTATCGCATTTCCAATGCATGGCAGTAGGCGTCGTATTGCAAATCATTGCAAGCCGTGTTGCATCTCTGCAATTCATTGCTAGGCATTCGAATTAAATTTAGGATATTGCAACCATAAATTTATAAAATATATTTCATTGATAATAGATTTATAACACACTTTTATTCGTGGATTACACGGGTTTACCATCCATACGAGAACATATCTATGAACCCAACGGTGGACGCCGGTAACTGAACGAGACGTAAGTAAAGTCTCCGGCTGTCCCTCTGATCTTTTCTTGATCGGAGGCGTCAGAGGCACTTGGCAGTCTCAGCTTATCGATGATGAGCGCTATTACTCGGTTGAGGGCGACACCTCGTCAAGCAGCGATAGATTGCCTGTGCTATGCAGTCGTCTGATTTGGAATTACGTTGTATTTTGAACCTTTTCTATATTCAATATTCTTCATTGCTTATAGTTTTTATAAATATTTCCTTCCTACAGATAGGTGTGTTGAGTTTACGTGACCGCTTGCTTTTTATTCACTATCGCAACATTGAGCAGTATGTTCCCGATTAGGTATCAGTAAATAACCCAAATCGGACGAATTAACGGATAAAATGTACCTGAGTCAGTTAATTAGTGCGCTTACGCTAGGGATATCGGGGCCTAGAAAAGCACAATTAAGTGATGATATATAGATAGGATAAATATAGATGGGTGGTTTGGTTGTTACATTGTGAATTTGTTTCGGGTCTTGATATTTACAAAATGCAAGTTAATTTGTATTGAGGAATTATACCTCGCTCGATTGTTAGCTAACGATTTAGCTTGTTAGAATTGATATTATAGGCTGTTGTCTTATTATGGGGTATAAAATATACATTAAGTATCATGTTACTGTTGCATAGGAATGAAACTACCCGGTGGGGCAGCCATCTGTTCAAATCTTGCAATTATGATGGTAGTATTGTGATGTTTTGCCTATATCCTGAAAATGTTTTGTAAGTTGGGCATGGCCGCCAGTTTTTCTTAATCGATGTTGTGGTGGGAACTATTGCTTGGGTAGTTAGTGTAGAGAGGGATCTGTTCTGTAGCAAATTTACTTTAAATGTATGATTTATCAACAAAATTCTGCAAAAAAATTATATGTTTTATAGTATTCATGTAGAAACACTAATCTTAATTTATTGTAGGTCAATGTTATATGTCAGTCGCCCATATTGCTGACCTTTCCACACTATATATTGATTGGGATATGCATTTATTCGCTTTAGGTCAGCTTTCGATGTTGATTTTAGTATTGATGTATTGACTCTTTCGTTAGCTGCTCCTGTTTCTTGTTGGTAGACCCGTTAACTAGCCGTTTATTGTCGTTATTGCTGTTAGCTGCACCTGTCAGCTGGCTGCTTATAGTTGGTGAGCCTTGTTAGTATATCCGTCTATGTGTTCCACGCCATCATTATTCCCATGTGGATTCCATTTCTGAAAGACAATACATGTTTTTTAGTCTTTTAATATAAGGTTTTTTTTACTGTATTTAGGGTTTGATAGGAATTAGATATGGTTACCCGAATTAGAGTTATTACTCTATTATGCATCAAATCAGCGTTTGTTTTGACTGTCACTTTTTTTTCGGTATGACTGTTAAGCTGTTATGTCAGTATACGATCTTAGTCATGAACCAGATCAAGTGGGATATTGGAGTAGGATTTATCATCTGGGTGTGGTAGGATACACCGTATATCATAGTTAATCATTGTCGGTTAGGGTTGAGTAGAGAATCTTATTTAGCTATTTTATAGTTGTGGTATGTTTTGCATTGCTTTCCATATAAATATATCTGTATTAGGTATACATTCGCCTAATTTCATGCAGTGTTGGGTATAAATTTGCTTAATTTGATGTACTGGTACAAAATATTGGGAGATTTTACCTCTCGTCATTGGATTTGGGTCCGGTTCCAAGTCGTCTTGGAGAACTAGTCTAGCTGATTTGTGGAGAGTGTAAGTGTTAAAATAATCCATTAGTTTAATGTAGATATCAATTATGTTATCCGCTCTCGTGTCTTTACTAGATGCTTATTCCCACATGTCTTACTTTTATAAATGTTTGTTAACCGTGTGCAGGTTATACAGTTGGAAATTATTGATTAATTCAGGCTTCGTTATGAGACTGCGTTCCAATTCAGAATGTCTGACTTATTCGAACACTCACTATATCAACTATAGCATTTTTCACTATAGGTTTACATATATATTTTTCCTGTTTTCATACTTATGTTAGACATTTATTCAAATCAAACCTCTCCACTTGGTGCTATAGTTTTACTAATCTTTAGCAGTTTATGTGTATATATATATTTATATGTGTGTGTGTGTGTGTGTGTGTATTTTTTCACTTTACTTGTTACAAGCCCAGTATTTTCAATTAATTTCACGTAATGTTATGTTATGGTTCGTTAATATCTGTAGACTTCAAACGATTATATATGCTTACGCACGTATATCAGTGTCGGTTTTAGTGGTTAATGCGTTGGCAATAAATTTACATTTATTTGATCTAAATGCTAAATTTTTGTTTGGTTAGCAAGTTTAATGTCAGGTGTTAATGTTGGATTAGGATTTTTTCGTTGTTGTTGTAATGATGGATTTTTTGCTCGATTTAAGAGATGATCAGCATATTGTCATGTTATTTTGTGTATTATTTAAGATAAGATATTTGCCTAAACTTACATAACTTGACTTTCTTCCTGTTTTCGTGTATTATAACGATCGTTCACTACATCAACTTCATTATTTTACAATATATCTGTGATGTAATGACCACAGTCAACAAAAATCTAGATTATAAATCACGCCCAAGGTACATAATTAGGGATCAATGTACGACAACTTTGACAAGAAACTCAATGAATACAAAACGATTGCCATGCACTGCCAGATACGTCAACATCTAACCTAACCAACCGCGCCAATAATCATGTATTTTTATTCAGGTTTGACATATGTACGATATTTATTCATTATTTTCTGAGAACATATTGAATCACTCCACATGGTTCTATTTTACTTTTTTTTTCATCACACCATTTAGGCGTCAACAGGGTTTATGCCGACACTGTGCCGGCACCATGTAGGCATATACAGGGTCGATGCTGGGCACTGTGCCGGCACCATGTAGACACATACAAACATTTGCACTAATATGCAGGCTCGTTCACCGTCTGCATCATTTTTCTTATTACACACCTACTTCTTTTTTACTTCGTGGTCGCTCTCTACCATGTTATTTGGCAATGATCAATCATTTGAAACGTAGAATATTTGAATGTTATAAATAGTTCATATTCGTCACTAGTTTCACACAAACGGACACATGGTTTTTCACACTAGGCACTGCATCCGTGGATGCCTTCCACCAACGATTGACATTCTCTCTCCTTTAATTTTATACTCTTGACGATGACTCCCTTTGAGATGACGCCACACAGTTCTCTTGGATCTATATATATATATTTTTTTTTGCCAAGATTACAGGTCCCCGTCACCCCATTACTTTCGAACAAATGGTGACTTAAGTTTTCGTGTATTTTCGTGTAATCATCCCATCCTTTCACAACGGAACCACAACACTGACTGAGTAGAAGCTGATCCGACCATGATTTATATCCTAATTAACTGTATCACATCTGGAACTTTTTTGCCCTAGATAGTTATTTGGCAACGTTTAATTTATGCCGATCATCAGTTTTGAACCTCGTTTCGTTCCTTGAAACAAAACTTCCATAAACTTCGGCATAACCTCATGACTTCCAACTGCCGGACATGATGTATTTTCTTGTAAGTCATTGCTTAACCTTTGAGCTATGGGATAATAGAAGCATTTGGTTGAGGATTTTTATAGCTTATTAGTATTTATTAGTATCAATTACAGATCTTGTTATCTTCATCAATGCCATCTACCTCCTTTTTTTATTTGAAACAGCATGGTTCGTACATCCAGTCATACCCATTATCACTATATTTCGGTTTTCTCTCAAAATCCTTTATATACTCCATCATATCTTTGATGCGAATACCGAAAGCTGCTCCGTTACTGTGAGTCGACAAATGTATTGCTTCTTCTTCTTGAACCTTAATCATTTGAAACTTCTCCAATTCAAAGTCATTCTGATCTTCATCGTTGAGAAATTGTTGCATACGATCCAGATTTTCATTTGTTCTTATGTACAATTTTCTTTCCACTACCTCAGCTTAATTACAGTCATTATGATGATTTTCCACTTGGATCATATCAATTTCGAGACTTGTTTTCTTATTTTTCCTAAACTTTGTTTCATACGACAGTAGTTACCAAAAGCCGACTTCATTTTTCCTTCATCCATTTATAAACGATATCTCCAGGGTACACTAACACTACAGGGCAAACCGAATAATTTAGTACGCGACGTCAGAATCACGGGGTCTAACGTCATGGCCTTGCTCCAACTGCCTGTGACGTCACTGGTGCAATACAGCGAATATTATTATTATTATTATTAAATCATTAAATTCCATCGTCTAGCAATGGGTTTTCAATACTTAGGTATAATACATCAAACTTAGTTTTTATATGCACTATTTGAATTAGCGAAACGAGAGATAAAGTGAATTCGTGACAGCGCATCTGTCGGCGGCCGGTTTGTAGCTACATCATGTTTCAGAACATGATTCACAATA
>SDVV010001297.1:0-26189 GCA_016164225.1 Gammarus roeselii
ATGAATGCGGAGGCGAGTGGTCGCAGGCCTAGAGGTAGACCGAAGTTTGGATGGATAGATGGTCTGAAGCAGGCGTTGGGAAGAAGAGACATGAATGTCTAGGTGGCGAGAGAGCGTGCAATGAACAGGCGTGAGTGGAGAATGGTTGTGAATGGTTGATTTCGACGCTGCTCTGATGTGCTTTCCCGCCCTTGGCATCCCGCTGTCGGGATGGTCGTGGGTGGGGGGGGCCCGGCCATTATGACGCGGCGGGGGTAAACCAGTGAAAACTGTGGGCCCTGCTGCTGACGACGGTTCCTCGGTACATTCGGGACCCAGATTGTAAGTTGAGGGGCTACCGGCCGGACCCTTTAGCACAAAAGGGCTAAGTTGTGTGAATGTGAGCGTGTGAGGGTGTGTGGTGCGCCTTGCCGTCAGCCACCCCCCTTTCTGGGGGATGCGGCCAAGTGTCTGTATCTGTAGCTAAGGGTAATTTGGTTGCAATTAACTGGGATAAATTGTCAACTTCAAATGCCTAATACTTTTTTGTAGTCCATTTCTGCTTGAAGGTTTTTCACTTAAATCGGAAGCAGCACGTTTTTATGAAAAGATCCGGGATTTATGCAGCTTGATCGAACGGACTATCTGCAAACAGATTATCAGTTAGGAAGTGATCAGAAATCTGGATCATATCCTTTGTTTAGCCGCTAATCATTTTATCAGTAGAGGCAAGTCATACGGTGCAAGCATCTTTCAATGATAAACAGATCTACATATTTACTTCACGACGGCCCACACAGCAATCAGAGCTATCATTGGCATTAACGATTACATTAGTGATCGGCTTCCCTACTGCGCGGCGCACTTAGCGCGGCTAATTAGGCTCAAACAGCTTTGGACCTTTCATAGACAGTGCTATGCTTGTTAATGTATCTTTATGGTAGTATAGTTTATGGCAGAAGCGAGAGTATACTCATCAACTTTAATTTCAAATCGCATGCAAAAACAAAACACGACATGGGGTGGAAATCAATTAAAGTTCACCTTACCAAAGCCGATATTTTACATTCCTTGAATCACACCAACTGATGGCACTGACCAGTTAGAATTAAAGAAACCCACTAAATATATGCAAATATAATATGAAGACAGAAGCCAGCTCAGCTGCTCAAATAAACCACCATTGCACAGGAGTTCATTTCCAAAAACCAAGGTAAACGTTTCGCGTGTTACTCCACACATCATCAGTGCAATTCTGAAAAGACCAAAACAAATGAGAAAATTTGAGACTATATAAATGCGAATCTAAACCGAAACTGAACCTAATGAACTATATTGAAGGGTGCAGAGGAATGAGTATCATAGGGGCTGGGATGGTTGGTGAGACTGTAAATGACTTGGTGCTGGTGTTGTCTATTTGTATTAAGGACAGCCCAGGAGTGCAGCTCACTGTGAGACTAGACCATCGTGACTGCTCTTCATATTAAACTTTTCAACCTCTTAATTCAAATGCTCATTTCAAGTTCAATTTCAAAACAGTTGATTCATTGTCTGGTCACGCCCCTGATCATAGACATCTCGAATCCCTTCACATTCTCACCAACCATTCGAAACTTGATAACTCTTAATCTGCACCCTTGAATATAATTTGTTAGGGTTCCTGGGTTTCAGTTGAGGTTTATATTCGTATTTATCTACTCTGTCTCTAGTTTTTTAATAAGATGTCTAAATATTTTTTGTTTTTGCAGAATTGTACTGCTGATGTGTGGAGTCACACGAAACACCATAGATTTTAGTAAATTTGTTTATGAAAATATGCTGGCCTTTTCGCTAGCTTTTCTATTTATATTAGCTAGACGATAGATACATGCAAATAAATATATAAATAAATCATACAATAGTGTGATACACATCGATAAACAGACAGGCGCATAAGTAATGAACGAAAACATACTAATAACAACATATACTGTAATAATAGAGGAAGAGCAGTAGCAAGCTAAACAGAACTGGTTTCTTAGGGTAGTAATATAAAGGTCAGAATAAGGTAGTGAGAGACATACCTGTGTCAGTTTCACTTTTTGACTTCACATTAATATTATGGTTGCACTGACTGCACTACATATGCCACTTCTATCATGACCATCCATGACTAAGATTATGAAGGCGGTACCATTTATTCTGCCTTGAGGTCGTGCTAGGGACAGCAGAACAGCAAATGGTAAGTGATGCTAACTGGACTGGATACAGTCTCATTAGTATCACAAATATCCATGAT
This sequence comes from Gammarus roeselii, assembly GCA_016164225.1. Lineage (NCBI taxonomy): Eukaryota > Metazoa > Arthropoda > Malacostraca > Amphipoda > Gammaridae > Gammarus > Gammarus roeselii. Next base: position 2,258 of record SDVV010001297.1, read on the forward strand.
GCCCAGAAGAATGACCGTTGGTCAGTAATGAGACAGGCTTGCCTTCGATGTCAGTTCCTCAACATCAGTGGTGCTCAAAAGGTATAAGGGAAAGATTGAGCTTCCCCACGCAGAGAAGAGACGGAGTAATAACCGCTTTCCCGCGCAGAGAAGAGACGGAGTAATAACCGCTTTCCCACGCAGAGAAGAGACGGAGTAATAATCGCTTTCCCGCGCAGAGAAGAGACGGAGTAATAGCCGCTTTCCCGCGCAGGAAGAAAGCATCAACAAAAGCAGTGGCATCTTCAGTATAACCCGACTATCTGCGACCGGGGCGCCGTAGCTGTAACCGAAGCCTATCGCGTGCAGGGCGGTGTAGCTAAACCCATAGCCTATCAGGGGCGCTGTAGCTGTACCCGCAACCTATCTGCGTGCAGGGCGTTGTAGCTATACCCGCAACCTCCATGCGTGCGGGGCGGTGGAGCTATATCCGCAGCCTGTCTGCATGCAGGGCGCTGTAGCTGCACCCGCAACCTATCTGCGTGCAGGGCGGTGTAGCTATACCCGCAGCCTCTCTGCGTGTAGGGCGGTGTAGCTAAACCCGCAGCCTCTCTGCGTGCAGGGCGGTGTAACTGTACCCACAACCTATCTGCGTGCAAGGCGGTGTAGCAGTACCCGCAACCTATCTGCGTGCAGGGTGGTGTAGCTATACCCACCGCAGCCTCTTTGCGTGCGGAGCGTAGTAACTGCTTCCGCAGACTATGTGCGCAAAGTGCGTAGCTGTAACCAATCATCTCTCAAAAACGCTTGAGTAGTTTAAAATATTTAATTATTCAGGAATGTAGACAACATAAATGCTATACAAAAAATGTAATATCAAAGTTAAATTTACCACAGTTGACGCTTTAGCCGAAATTCAATAACAAAATCATTCAATTACAGTGATTTTATACCAACATTTCAGTGTCAGCGTTCATTGGCCTATCGTAGACAAAAGCATTAAAATTTGAAACTGTTTAGACAGGTCATTTAACCGTGTACGATAGGGTTCTGTTTTTTCAATTGTTTTGCCTGCACCGGGATTCCGGGACAAATTTGACCATTCCTGGATCACGGGCTGTGTTTATTTGTTTCAAGAATATACGTGATTCAAGGCGTGAAATATTCATTAGCTTAGATTTAGTAGAAGTCGTAGTTTGATTTTGTTATCCACCGAGCTTAGCTTTAGATACTCTTCTCTATCGGAGTTCGGGCGTTATTCTTCGTAAGCTCCCCGTGGGCCAAACGCTGGCAATATTGATGGATACGCACACTAGTACACGTGCGACTCCTTTTAGTTAGTAGTAGTTGTTGCTTCCATATTCCACCGGAGTCCCAACGCAAAGTTAATGCCGACTCCCCCGTAGGGAGGTACTTTTCGTTCGTATATTTAACTTAAGAGTGAACGCCAGTGCATACGGGATGATACTTTATCCATGTTGTTACATTAGATCCGGGGACGATAGGGGTCGAAGTTCATCAATTCTGTCAGGTTCGCACTCCAATAAATGCGGGAATAAAATTTTCAAAAATTCTGGTATGTATGCACGCTCGTGCTCATAATTCATGCTGTGCCAAGAACCAACATGAAGTCTTTAAAAACCCCTTCTGGAACTTCTTTCTTAGAAATTGAACTTTAGATGCAGGAAAATGCAATAAACTGTAAGAAGATAATCAATCTGAAAGCAAGCCAAAAAATCACGGCAATTGAATATTTAAGCGCATTCAGTTTTATGCAAATTATATTTTTTCCAAAGAAACTGCTATACTTCTTGTCAATGTACATTAAAATAGTAATTAAATGAAAGTAAGTTGAGGGGCTACCGGCCGGACCTTTTAGCACAAAAGGGCTAAGTTGTGAGCGTGTGAGGGTGTGAGGTGCGCCTTGCCGTCGGCCACCCCCCTTTCTGGGGGATGCGGCCTAGTGTCTGTATCTGTATCTGTACAAAGCTAAAAAAATATCCTCAGAAACAACGGGATTCCGGGACAGAAGCCCGAAACTGCTCTCCACCGTTCCCTATCTCCCAAGCTCATTTGTCATCTTTCGTGAATTGAGTCAACACAAATACATTTATTACATGAACATTCCCTGAAAAAAAACAGCTTTTTGTTTGTTCTTTGTTGTGGGGCATATTCGCGGGTTGAGGAAACCTTCAAGTTTTCCATAAGCCTTGATAACTTAGGATGTAGCTATCCTCATCTCCACTCATTGAATAAACGGAGATACCTTACAACATTATTATTGTTAGGAACAGTAAGTATTTTAAATGTTATTCGCAAATTGCATTCGAGAAAATATTTTAAAGCTTTTCCACCAGCTGCTTGGACTGTTTTGCATCATTAAACCGACGGCCGTCGCCACCTGGCATCGAGGACAAACAACCTTGAAAGTGTAAAACAATTTGCGTCAAGCAACACTACATTGTTGATAGATTTGATTTTGAAATGGTGCTAAGAATTAGGAACGAGACGGCAAGTAAGGAACGTGTGGTAGTTCGGGAACATGAGTGAATGGATTTAGGTGCTGAACGCTAACGGGAGTAGACGAGCCAGAGGGAGACCAAGGGATCTACGAAGGGCGTTGAGAGTGCATTGAACGCGGTGGTACCAGTGAGGAAGTGACGAGTTTAAGAGCCGGAGGGAGACTAAGGGATCTACGAAGGGCGTTAAAAGTGCATTGAACGCAGTGGTACCAGTGAGGAAGTGACAAGTTTAAGAGCCAGAGGGAGACCAAGGGATCTACGAAGGGCGTTAAGAGTGCATTGAACGCGGTGGTACCAGTGAGGAAGTGACGAGTTTCAGGCGACCATAAGAGCTTCCCAACTTTTACTGAACCATTGTCAAATAGACTGCTTGTGGTGGGAAGGAGGAGGGGTGTAGAGACGTTGGTCCAGTACTTACAAAGCATCAGGAACAGAGTAGAGCACAATCTAATTTTTCAATTTCTATATAATATGGTGTCTTAGACTGTACTCTCAGGCTAATTTTTTTTTATCAAGAACATCCTCTAGTCGCTACCTACGATATAGGTTTCACGTTATCACACCAAGTCAAGTGTAAAGCTGTATTCCCTGTGAACTGGATCACACAACTAATTTGGAGTCGCCATCTCAGTTTCAGCATCAATTCAGTTGTTTAGAGTTTGCAACCAACTTAGAAAATTTTAATATAGTAAATTAAATCTCGAAGATAAAATTTATGATACTGTGAGTACATTACGTAACCTCAGAATTAGTTAAAGGGCTCTCGATAGCATATAACGAACTTTTGAGAAAATGAATCAACCAACCAGATTTACATGCGGACAAAGGTCCAATACATTTTAAAAATGCAATGCTTTGAACGCAACGAGCCGTTAGTTGTCCTTGCCCGTGCTGATTTGATTTGAGCCTCAACGCGAGTCTTCGCACGCTCCTCCGTAGGGCACGTGCGCGTGCTGACAACATCTTTTATAGTATGGCAAACACAAGTTACAGTGGAGAAATGTGCGCTCAACTGAGATTTTTGTCCTTGTAACATTTGAAAGAAAAAACTGTGTCCATGCTGCACAGAGCTAGTTCTATAAATATTAGTAGCGCCAGTGCTATATGATGTGGTCACACCTGCTACTGCTGCATCAAATGAGGCAAAAAAAATGCACGGTTTAGTTGGTAGGAAATGCAGTAGGAAAAAGTTATATGAGTGTTCGGTTGTGAACAGTTACATAACAGCTGCTGTAAATGTGTTTTATTAACGATAATACATCGAGAAAGCAAGCGAGTCAAACCGAATGCGTGGTTACGTCAATTGCCAGCCTTCTTCAGCTATGCAGCATTTCGAAGTAATGCTGAAAGAGCGTGAACGTTACACATCCAATAGGATATTGGGATAAAACTCAATAAGAATGCAATAAAAGGTCGATAAAAATAACAGGAAACAAGGACCTCGCGCATGCGAACTGCAGACACGAAACCCAACGCATGAGAACGCCGTTAGCAGAAATAATGGAGCAGAGTCTTGGAAAAATTCTATTGAAAGAAAAACGATGTCCTACATGCCCCGCATTCAATATAGAAGACGCCGTCGTGTGTGAGTCTGCACAAGCATTCCTTGGTATCCGGTCCACGTTTAGTGCCCTGACATGGAATCAGGTAAGTAGTTGCCTGGAAAGCAGGTTATTTTTAATTGACGTAATCATACATCACAGCACATTAATGCTGAACTAATCACGTCTCTCGGCGACGCCGAAACGTTTTAACACTCGCCGGCTTTCCAGCTGAGTCTCGAGGCGCGCAACTGTCGCCCAGTTGCTTCTGTTTGCCACCGGAGCATAAACGCGAAGTTAACGCATGCTCGCCCGTAGGGCACGAACAATTTATAATGCAAATGTTCCTGTCACTTCTGTACACACCTCGCCAACGAGATAAGAGTCAGCGTTCTTTTGGCACCGAACGTCAAACCAACAACTACTGCTGCTGCATCAAGTTAGACAATTTTCTAAACCAACTACTTAAGCTGATGGTCAGAATTCAGGCGGCGCGTTGGCGAATCTGGGAAGCGCTCTATGCTCTCTAGTCTAGCACGGTTTCCTGCAGTGCGCGGCTTGACTATTTAGCGCGCGGAAGGACATCGGCGGTGCGCGCTGTTTGAATGTTACAGGTCATTTTTGGGATTGCGCACCGTTAGATTAGATTAAGGGTTCTATCTCCACCGGACCTCTGACGAGTATATGTCATCACCTTCGTAAAGCACGAAACTAGGTTAGCCCCGTGCTGGCCGAACGTTTCCGCGCCTCAGACTACGCCCAGTCATATTCTATATTTCAGTTAAGTGTATCCCAGGTTGAGACATATAACTAGAATATGTATCCCTACCCTGAACCCATTATTGATTAAGTCCTATTTACCTGACTTTGATGCAGACAGCGGCGCCGTAAACTTTGTTCCCATGGCACCACGGTCGTGACTAAGTTAGTCACACCTTCTGAACAGGTCATGTATCGTCTTTATGGAATTGTATTAAGACTGATAATCACCAGGCGTGGTTTCAAAATTAAACGACATCTCGTGGGCCTTCCGGGTCTTACAAAGTATAGGGTCTTAGTCCAGGCGCATCTCTTCAGAAAGTAAGAGCTAAGACAGTAGAGTGCAATTACTTTTCTGACTGGTAGGACTCTGAGAACTACTTTTTAATAGGAAGTTCTCTGAGTCTTACCAGTCAAAAGTAATTACACTCTACTGTCTTAGGTCATACTTTCTGAAGAGATGCGTCTGGACAAAAACCCTACAGTTAGTAATACCCATAAAAAAAGACATATGAACCCAGTTCCTATTAACATTTATTTTTGGGGCAAAACTCAAAATAAATTAGACACAATCAGAGTCACACGGTATTCCTAAAGGAGAGCCAATGGAGACCCCGAACCTGGGACCGACGACAGCAAGCGCCAAATCAGACACGGAGACGTCACAGTCTTATGCCATATTGGTTGAATTACGCTCCCAACCATCATCTAACCTAATGTCCGACCCAGGTCCCCAGCGACCGCGTAAACACGAGCGATCAGGTGTTGCTGCAACAGCCGCGTAAATACGGGCGATCAGGTGTTGCTACAGCGGCCGCGTGAACACGAGCGATCAGGTGTTGCTGCAGCGGCTGCGTAAACACGGACGATCAGGTGTTGCTGCGGCGGCCGCGTAAACACGAAAGATCAGGTGTTGCAGCAGCGGCTGCGTAAACACGAGCAATCAGATGTTGTAGCAACGGCTGCATAAACACGAGCGATCAGGTGCTGCTGCAGCGGCAGCGTAGACAAAAGCGATCAGGTGCTGCTGCAGCGGCCGCGTAAACACGGACGATCAGGTGTTGCTGCAGCGGCCGCGTAAACACAAGCGATCAGGTGTTGCAGCAGCGGCCGCGTAAACACAAGCGGTCAGGTGTTGCAGTAGCGGCCGCGCAGACAAAAACGATCAGGTGCTGCTGCAGCGGCCGCGTAAACACGGACGATCAGGTGTTGCTGCAGCGGCCGCGTAAACACGGACGATCAGGTGTTGATGCAGCGACCGCGTCAACACGGACGATCAGGTGTTGCTGCAGCGGCCGCGTAAACACGGACGATCAGGTGTTGCAGCGTTTTTCATTATAGCGCTGTAATGAAGCTATATTATGATCAATCCTATGAAAAAATACCTCAGTATGCCATCATGGCATCTACGATTAGGGGATGACAACATTCTTGTCAAAAATGTTATTTCTTTTCAAGGAAACCACACTATTCTTTGAAAGAGCCAGTAAAAGCATAATGTTTAACTGCTATAAAAAAAACTTTGTCATATTGTAATCAGGATTGGTCAAAATAACAAATATCTGATTTTTTTCTTATAAATTAAACGAGATTCCTTCACAATATCCTCTGAGGGTAGTGGTTAGTAAATATCACCAAATACTTTATAATAGTAAGTTGGACACTCGTAGTTGAGCGCACGCCAATCATGCTTCGTTATAAAGGTACAGATACAGACACTAGGCCGCATGACTCAAAAAGGGGGGTGGCCGCCGGCAAGGCGCCCTCACACCCTCATACGCTCACACTCACACAACTTAGCCCTTTCGTGCTAAAGGGTACGGCCGGTAACCCCGCAACATACACTCTGGGTCACGAGTGCAGTCCGAAGATCCGTTGTTCTTCGGACTGCACTCGTTTCACTGGTTTACCCCCGCCGCGTCATAATGACCGCCTCCTCCCCCTCCGCCCACGAACATCCCGACAACGGGATGCCAAGGGCGGGAAAGCACATCAGAGCAGCGTCAAAATCAACCAACCACAACCATTCTCCACTTATGCCTGTTCATTGCACGCTCTCTCGCTACTTCCACAGTCATGTCTCTTCTTATCAATGCCCGCTATACACCATTCATCCACCCAAACTTCGGTCTACCTCTAGGCCTGCGACCACTCGCCTTCGCATTTATCACCCTTTTCACTAATCTCCCTTCGTCCATCCTCTCCATGTGCCCGAACCATCTCAGAACACGCCAATCCACTCTGTCCTCAAACTTCTTCACCATCCCTGTTCTGATTCGAACCACGTCGTTGATGATTTGGTCTCTCAGCGTTACTCCAGCCATGCTTCACAAACATTTTATCACGAAAACACTCCACCTTCTTCTCTCCTCTGCTCACACTCCCCAAGTCTCGGCTTCGTTGAGCACAGTTGGGACATCAACACCCTCATACAGCCCTCTCTTTACTTCCATCCCCAACGTCCTACAGCTCATTACACTTTTCAGTGCACCCAACACTTTACACCCCTCCTCCACTCGCGCTTTCACTTCAGTTCCACTAGTTCAGTTGTCTCCACATGGGAGCCCAGATACTTAAAACACTGAACTTCCTCCAATAGCTCTCCATTTAGGGTGACACTAATTTTGCTCTTATCGACAGTCCTCGAGCATCTCATTACTTTACTCTGACCCACGTTCACTCGAAGCTTCCTCCTCTCACACACTCTACCAAACTCCGATATTAGTAGCCTACATAGCTTCTCCTCCGAATCCGCAACCAGGGCCGTATCATCAACCAATAGCAACTGGCTCAACTATTGTAATTACAACTTATTATATTATAACTTATTATAAAGTATATCCCCAAATACTTTATAATAGTAAGTTGGACACTCGTATTTGAGCGCGCGACAATCATGCTTCATTATAGAGTTATACCACCAAATACTTTATAATAATAACTTAGACACTCGTAGTTCAGTGCGTAGAGGAAAACGAGCCAGTGAAAAGCTAAATTGCAATCAATATCCTCACAGAAACGGTCGCTGAAATAAACAAACAGCCTGAGAATTATAATATTAAAGCATGATTCTTGCTAAAACCATTATAAGAATCATGCTTCGATGATTGAGATGGTTATACTTATGTCCCAAGGGCTCATAGAAGATGTTTAATGCGCTAAAAAGAACGAAACATATTAGTGACATAAAATTAGATTAAGGTGCTCATCTCCACCGGACATATTGGGGAACTAATCTAGTGTGTAGCGACAGCGCTGCCACTTGTATAATTAAGGCAGCCTCGCGGCGCAACCACAACGCCGGAAGGCGGCTGAAGGGGGCTTCAATTTCTGGGTTAATATTCTGGAACGGGGTTCATCTTACTATTATAAGGTCTTTGACAATAACAAGAAAGACAAGACACCATCAATCCCAAATGGGAACAGACTTTTTAAAGACATGAAATATCTTCATAAAATTCGATGATCGGTTAACGTAAATTTTAGTGACCAGGAATCGTGAACGCGGGTTTCGGAAAAGCTGGCACAGTTCTGGTAGCACTAAGACCTGAAGTATGTGTCCTATCCCGCCCTTTTGCCGTACTCGCGAGCCCCGCTTCCGGGAATTCGGTCGTGTGTTTGTATCTGGAAGAGTTTCAGCAAAGCCACCGTTTCAAGCCGTTCGGCGTACGTAATACTTTCTTTTCAATCTCTGACTTGGACCTCATTATGTCCGCTATCTTATTGCTAATTGAGATCGACACAGACATGCAAATAAAAAATGTCACTTGTTATGATATCGAATATTTAATTAAACAAACTCTGCGCCTTGCGACACGTAGTATTTGAAATCGCTTAACCGTCCACAATGTTCAGCTTTTTCCATTGCGATTCACGAATGTACCACTTCCACGCATGATCGCTAGCCACTCGAACACCCTGATAATCGTACAAGAACGTACCACGTTCACGCATGATCGCTAGCCAATCGAACTAACTGACAATTATACAAGAACGTACCACGTTCACGCATGATCGGTAGCCACTCGAACGGCCTGATAATCGCATAAGAACGTAAACGTTCACCCATGTTGTAGTAGTAGTTTCTTCGGTTTTCCACCCGAGCTCTAACGTGTAGTCACCGAGTGTTCCCCCGTAGGCCACGATGATCCATTAATTCTGCACAGTTTCGTGCACGAAGTCAAGTTAAAATTCAAAACTAATACGCACTGAAGACAGAGAGTTCAGGACCAGAGATGATTCAAACCTCGTTAGTTTCACACGACTTCATATAAACCGGTGTTATCCGAAAACGATCAGTTTTTTCGGTGTTCTGTTTCTGTGAGCAGGCGTTGTACGTTGCACGGAGGGCTCAGAAAGGCTTTTCGGGCTGCTGCGAGTCCAACACAATCCATAAGTAAGTGTTTCACACTGATTGCCACGTGGTGGCAACAGGGGCATGGTGGTGCGTCCGGTTCCAGGTCTACGTCCATTAGGTGATTATGGGTTATCCTGTGTCCCGTCTCCCCAATTAAAAAACCAGGCGTCCCACTCTCCCACAGATGGTTTAACTGCAATCATTTTTTGTCCACTCTGTTGCCAAGAGTCGTTCCATCGTGATGTTATACGCGAGTTGATGACTGAAACCCAGTCTCGGTAATGTATGGATATGAATTGTTTTAGCTGGGTAGACGCCCGTTTAGCGAGGGAATCAGCGCGCTCGTTTTCTCTTATTCCTATGTGTCCAGGGATCCAGCAGAACTCTACCGCTTGGCCCGTCTCGGACATCGTGAATAGGTCGTGTTGCATTTTACTAAGGGCAGTGTGATCAAAGTGCTGAGTTTTCAGTAGGGTGAGAACACTCAGACTGTCTGAAAATATAACATAATTGGGGAGGCGGTCACTTTTCGTAAGGGAGATGGCTAATCCGAGTGCGTGCAGCTCTGCAGAAAATACAGAGGCCTCTTAGGGTAGGGTGGCCAAACGCGAGGTGCCTTCGCCTACGGCGGCAGCTCCCACTCCGTCCGGTGTTTTGGAGCAGTCAGTGTATATATGGCGGTGATCAGAGTACTGTTCATCAAGTAGTCGCGAGAATTCTCGGCGCTACGTGTTGGTTGGGGTTGTTGCTATGGGGTACGCTTGCAAATCTAGGTTGACCAGCGGTGAGCTCATCATCCACATTGGTGTGTTGATTTGAAGAATTCGATAGGAGAATGAAGGCTTGATTGCTTTGCGACTGATGTTCAGCGAGGTCAGTTAGTTATCCACGCGTAGAGAAAAGGGTGGGCATATGTTCTTCTTAGCCGCAAAGAGGCGTTTATCGAGAATGTTGGTGACGTCACTGAGTGCTGGGCTATTGATGTAGCTCCTTGTCTTGAAATAGTACTGTTGTGACAGTTTGTCTCTCCGGAGCGGAAGAGGAAGCTCGTTAGCAAGCACGTTCAGGGATTCGATGGGTGTGGAACGGAACGCACCGGTTGTGGTCCGCAAGGCGTTATTTACTATGCTGAAGCGAGGTTGTAGGGTGGTTTTGGCTGCTGGACCGTAAACAATTGCTCCATAGTCAATGTGCGGACGTATTATTGTTTTGAATAACATCATGCCGGTGTCCATATCGGCTCCGAATTTCAAGGATGTTACGGAGAGGATAAGTCCGGTTGCCTTTTTGCAGGGCTGTCTCCAGGGCTGTAATATGAGGTCGCCATGTGAGTTTAGGGTCCCACACACGACCGAGGAATTCTATAGATTCATCGTATACTAGCGGAGTGTTGTTCAGCGTTAGGTCTCGTTTTAGGTGTAAGCCGGGCACAAAAGTAATGTTTATGCTTTTCGTTTTGGAGGTCGAGAATCGGAATCTGTTTAAGGAGGCCCAGTTCCCAACTAGGTTTAGACATTTCTGGAGTTCCTGTTGAATTGTTACGAGGCTAGGGTGCCTGTAGCTTATTTGTAAGTCGTCCACGTATACTGATGAAAGCATCCTTCCGTCGCGCGGGAGAATGTGTGCTATCTGGTCGATTTTGAGTATAAAAAAGTGACACTGAGAACGCTTCCTTGGGGGAGGCCCATTTCTTGCGGATAAGATGGTGACAGGGTGTCGCCGACCTCAACCCTGAAGGTGCGATTTTGCAAGAATTGGTGAATGTAACGTGGTAAGTGGCCTCTCAGCCCTTTGCGGTGGAGATCCTTCATGGTGCAATATTTCCAGGTAGTATCGTATGCTTTTTCAACGTCGAAAAATATGGAAATCACATGTTCCCCTCGGACAAATGCCAGTCTAACGTCAGATTCCAGTCTTACAAGGTGGTCCGTCGTAAAGTGGCGCTTGCGGCCGCCACACTGGATGCTGTTCAGGCCTGCATGCATATCAAGGTAGTTGACAAGGCGCGTGTTTATCATTCTTTCCATGGTCTTGCAGAGGACGCTAATAAAAGCGATGGGTCGATAGTTATGTTCGTCACCGTGGAATTTCCCGGGTTTGGGTATTGGGATAATTACGGATTCCCGCCATTGATCGGGAAAAATTAGTTTGAATGCAATGTATTGAACACTTCTGATAAGTGCTCACGAGCGCCATCTGGGAGGTTCTTTATCATGTTGATGTGCACACTGTTTGGCCCAGGTGAAGTTTCACGTGTATGGTCTATGGCGCACTGTAGTTCATGGAAGGAGAAGGGTTTGTTGTAGGCCTCTTCGTTTCCAGAAGTAAAGTCAAGATGTTCACTTTCTCGCAAGTCCTTTTCCAGTTGGAAAGCAGCCGTGTAGTTTGTTGATAGCGAAATCTGGCTATAAGTCTGAGCTAGTTAATTTGCAATTTCCGCGTGAGAAGAATAAGTTCTGCTCCGTCTGAAAGGATGTTAATTGGTCACTGGGATTTTCCCTGGATACGTCGGATTTTTTCCTACACTTGGGAGAGGGGGGGGGGTGTATATTAATAGTGTTGACTAATTGAGCCCAGCTTTCACGTTTCTTCTCCACTCGAAATTTTTGGAAAACAGCAGATGCCCTTTTCCACGCTACTCGGTTCCTGGGGGACCGTGCACGTCGATAGGCTTTGTATAGCCTTTCACGCTTATCTCTTGCTTCTTGCACCTCTCGGCACCACCATGGTTTCGGAAAAAAGGTTGAAGGGGCATATTTAGGAATGCTTGCCTCAGCTGCAGTTTGAAATTTTTCGTTTAGTAGTTGCGACGAGGTCGTGTTCCGAAATGTTTTCGGAGATGCCATCCATGTCGCTCTACCCAGCTGGCTCTCCGGTAGTTGAATCGAAGTTCTTGAGGGGCAGGGTTTCTTGGTTGGCTGGTGAGAAGCGATATGATGACTGGGATATGGTCGCTGTCGTGTGTTGAAGGCGAAACTCCCCAATCGAGTTGGGGTGCCAGAGTGGGGGAGCATATAGATAAATCGGTGGCAGTTTCCTTTTCGGGAGTGATTCGGGTGGGTTGTCGTTGAGAAGGACCAGGTTATGAGTGTTTATGGTGTTAGCCATTATCACTCCCCTGGGCTCTGTTCTTTTGCATCCCCATGTTTCGTAGTAGCTGTTGAAGTCTCCAAGGAGGAGTATTGGCGAAGGCAGTTGGTTTAGCAATTCGGTCATTAGTGCTTCCGAGAGGTCATGGCTTCGTGACGAGAAGAAGGATACCACTGTTATTTGCCTTGAGACGCATATCTTTATTGCGATTGCTTGGAGTTCTGTCCACTGGGAAAGGGGGAGGTGAGGTAGGCTTTGGTGGATCATAAGTGCCACTCAGCCGTAAGCAGTCACGTTGGTGCGGCCTTTGCGGTGGTGTATGATATATTGAGGGATTCTGAAGATGGCGGACTCTCGGACTTTGATCTCTTGGAGGCCTATCAACAAAGGTTTATTGGTGGCGATTGAGGATAGTAATTCGTCTTTCTTGTTTCCGAGTCCCTAACAGTTCCACTAAAGTATTTTGGTGTTCATTTTGAAGGGTGTTCACACTCAGACCTTGATGATCTAGAGTGGTTGCGTGATTTACTGGAGCTTTTGTGGTGTTCGCGTTTTTGAGTTTGCTCAGGGGTTCCGGGTCGGGAGTGTTTGCGCGAGTGTCCGCCTTCGGTGAAAGGTAGTCTGCTGTGATTGCTGCGGTCGCGGCTGCGAGTGCTCTTTTTGAAGGACAAGGGTTTGTGCTCTTTGTCTTTGCTTCGTGAGCGAGTGCGCTCTTCTTCAGCGTTAGCCGTTTGGATCTGAGTGGGTGGTTGAGTGGAGTGCGAGCTATTTGGGCCAGGTAAGATGACTGGTTGTTCAGAGGTCTTGCATATGAATTTTTCGTCAAGGCCGTGATCGCTCTCGCTGGTGGCGTGTTCGTAAGTCGGGTTCGTTACCGGGGGGGAGGGGGGGGGGCGTGTTGGTCGTGTCACTCCCAGTGGTTTTCCACGAATGGAGCCGCATTTGAGACAGGTGGAATAATTTCTTGATTCTTGTCCTGGCGGGCCGTTATTTGAGAGTTGTTACTGATCTTTTTGCTCATTGGCCCCTGGGTATCGGAGGCTTCATCATCTCTTTGCCTTTTCGTTTTTATAGTAGTGAGCATTGCTCCGTGGTCAACTGCGGGAGATGCATCCATCTAGTCATCCTCCTGGGCACCGCATAAATTATTTCTAAGACTGTGCATCTTTGGTGCAGAGGCGGTCGCTGGGTTGAGTGAGGAAGCACTGCAGACTTGTAGGAGTGTTGGAGTCTTGTTACGGTGTTGTCCTGATGATGTGTCAATGTCGTCGGATGAGTTTGGTTGAATTGAGGTGGTTTGATTATCGTCTTTCAGATTTGGATGGCTTGTTTCCGTGTTACTCTGCGTTCATTTTGTGTGATTGTTGGTTCTTTTTGGTTCATGTATGGTCAGTCGCGGTCGCCTGCCTCATGGTAGCATTGAGCAGTGGTAGCATTCAAGGTGGGTGGCTGGCTGTGCAGCCTTTTCTGCCGTGCTTGCCGGCGCACTTCCTACAACGTTGGGGTGTATGCGGCTGGCAGTATGCGATGACGTGGCCGTATTTAAAGCATTTTTTGCAAATTGGGTGCCATGTTGCAACTGGGTCAGTTTTGATTCTTCCTTGTTCAACCGGGATTACTATGAATTCCGGTGCGTCGTATCCTGGGAATGTAATGTGGTATGCGGTAGAACTTGCGTTCCGTGATTTTATCCATGTTGCTTGACGGACTTCGGTCACTCCGTAATCCTCAGCCAAACCTTCAGCGAAAGCACCGAGGTCGGTTGTAGGTGTGTAACGGGAGGTGTATATAAATCGTTTGGTATCGTTGAAGAACGGATGTGATTAAACTCTAACTTCGAGTTTGTTTATGTGGGTTATCTTTCGTATAGCGTACTTTGTTCACGTTTTACGACGTGGATCAGATATTTCTTTCCTTGTCGTTGAATTTCTTTTGGTTTTCCTCCAAGTTGTTTGGTGAGTGACTTCATCATTATAAATGGATTAGTTGAAAAGGCAACTTTGCTTGCACCACTTTTTTTGAACGTTATGAGAAAGTGGGTGGAAAATGGTGCCAGTCTTTTCTCCTGGGTAGGAGGGTCATTCTGGGAAGAGGGCATCGAGACAACAGCCTCTCGTCGCCCGACCTCGTGGTCTATCTGGTATTGGAGGATCGCTCTCTCCGTTTCATCCTCTAGGCAATCTCTATTTCCGGTAGGGTGTCCGTATACTTTGCAGTAAAGACAGTGCGGTTCTTCGGACCGGCACGACTGGGGATCTTCCCGTTTGTCATGGTCGTCTTGGGAGCAGTATGAGCATTTTTGCTACCATCACAGTTTCTGTTCGTGTGTCCGTATTTCTGGCATTTATAACATCGTATCGGACGTCTCTCGAATTATGTAACCTTGTTTTTGATGGCGCAGAAGAGAATGTCTAGGTATTTAGGTGGAGTAGGGATGGTGCGATTTTCGCTTGGACAGCGCAGTCTCTGTATTGAACGAGTCCAGTGATGTACTCATCGATTTCCTCCTTCGGGATATCTTCAACGTAGATCAAACCTGAACTTGTAGAGAAAGTCGGTCGTGGCACTATTTTGCATGGCTTTTCACAGAGTCTAGTTTTGAAGAAAATTGTGTCACTTTGAAGTTTTGTGTCTACTCTGATGGCGAAGCCTTCGTCGCCGCTGGTGGCGACGCTCAGGACTGGGCGGCCAGTGAAAGAGCCCAGCTCTTTTCGCAGAGTGTATGGACAAATATCCGGTCTGTCTTTGGGGTCGAACGTAATCTTCAGGTGTTCGGGAAAGGTATGACTATTGTTGAACAAGTTGTGTTCATAAATGGCGTGTATTGCTTCTTCTTTGCAGCCCTCGGAGCTCGGTTGGGGATTTTTGTGGGGTGGGGAGTCGAAGTTGTCGTCGGACGTAGAAGTAGAGGTACTTGCGTAAGTTGCGTTTTTTTTGTTGGTTCTTTACGAGGTCGTTGATAAGGAGAAAAATGGCCTTGACATGACCCTCGAGCCTCGTTAGACGGTCGTCAATTGCGCTAGGTTCTGCGGCAAAAACTTCTGCTTCCTGCTCAGAGAGGCCGGTCGTTTAGCCAAATAGATTCCTGATTTCCTGGACGTTCCTGGTTAACTCGTCGATGCGGTCGGCTCTCCGGTCATCTTCGGCTGAGGTGGCGCCGGTCCTCTTGGAGAGGCTGACGTTCTTGGCCGTTGGAATCTTGGTTTTCGTCACTCTGGAGGGGGTGCTGGTCCTTCGCGGGTGGAGCTTCCTCCATCCCCCCATTGGACCCCTGGTTCACGCCAGGGGCTAGGGGGCTCACTCTTAAAGGACTCTTGACCGGCTTTACCGCTTCTAACGTTAACTGAACACTTTGCAAGCAAAACAAACGTGCGGTTTCAGGTCCCAGCCGGTTAATAATCAGCATGTGAACAAACGCGAATTCCACGTTCGCGCATGATCGGTAGTCACTTGAACGACCTGGTAATCGTATAAGAACGTACCACGTTCCCACATGATCGGTAGCCACTCGAACGACCTGATAATCGTATAAGAACGTACCATGTTCACGCATGGTCGGTAGCCACTGGAACGACCTGATGATCGTATAAGAATGTACCACGTTCACGCATGACCGGAAGCCACTGGAACAACCTGATAATCGTACAGGAATGTACCACGTTCACGCATGCTAGGTAGCCACTCGAACGACTTGATCATCGTATAAGAACGTACTACGTTCACGCATGATCGGTAGCCACTCAAACAACCTGATCATCGTATAAGAACTTACCACTTTCACGCATGATCGGTAGCCACTCGAACGACCTGATAATCTTATGGCAAACGCATGTGCGGTGATTCCCTAACTCTCTTATCCTTATGTATCACCAAGTTGTCTTTTTAGTTTCGTTCAAGAGGCCCATCTCCACCGGAACTCTGACCCGTCCATGATATCTTACACCTGTGGAGCAAGTTCATCGATTCTGGTAGCCTCTCCCTCCTTCGTGAAGTGGGTCTTCAATTCTTTGCTCCTCGAATCGTAGAGGCTGGTAGTTAAACATATTAGGTTACATCAGGCGAAGAGGCCCGTTCTTTCCGCAGCTCCGGCTCGTTATGATTAATAGATTAAGGGGTTCATCACCAACAGAACTCTGGCGCAAGAAGTCGTAGTCAGCTCCTAGTAGGTCGCAAAGTTCATCAATTTTGGTAGCATCCTAATTTTTCTCGTGCTTTTTCTTTCTTTTTCTTATAGTATAAATGAAGGATTATTTCGTAGGTATCCAAGAAGGTCATCAATTCTAAAACCCTCGAGTTGCAGAGGCTAGTAGCTGTTAAAGATCAGATCAGGTCAAGGAGTCTGGCTCCTCAGGCTCGAGTCCTTGCGTGCTCCCCTGCAGAGTGCTAAGATCATAAACTGCTTTATACATAAACTTCTCTTATACTTTTGAACTGCTTCGCATAGGTCGGTATTGTTACTGAATGCAGCCAGCTGTTTCCAGTGGGTGAGGTCAGCTAGTAAGAGATTTAAGAAACTCGTCGAGCTACCGCGAGTGCATTGCACTCCATTAGTAAGTGGTAACGAGAAAATGTTCGTCCTCGTATGGTGTTCTTGTAGGTGAAAAACTCTCACCATATATTTCTGAGTGTTGCCGTTAGAAGCATCACTAATATAGTGTCAGAATCAACGTGGGGGACGTCGGCTTTCGTTTCCCATTTTTCATGAACTTTTAATGTTCTCGTCCACGTGATGATGAATTAAATCATCTACTCTTTCTTATAATCCCATTTACAGAATTTCATTATACCCATTCTAATTCGTAGACTTCTGACAGGTCTTGACTGGGTCGTGTTTTGTTTAATAAGTTGAACTTATCCACGGTTGGTATTAGAAGGCTAATGACAGATATCAAGTTTGTCAGTATTACAGAGTTTGGGCGGACGCTGAGAAGCTTTTTATTTGTATGTAGGGGAAGATTGAAGTAAATAACACAGATTTGCCCTGACCACCAGAGCGCGGCGTGCGGTACTATGCACGCCGCACGGTACTGTGCGCGCCGTAAGGTACTGTGATTGCTGGGATTTGAACGATCGTTTGCTCCACTGATCAGCAGTGCAGCCTCGCTTACTGTCCACTAGGCCATTGCCGCCTTAGTAACGATCGTCCGCCCACTGATCAGCAGTGCAGTCTCGCTCACTGTCCACTAGGCTACCGCGGCCTTAGTAACGATCGTCCGCTCCACTGATCAGCAGTGCAGCCTCGCTCACTGTCCACTAGGCCATCGCGGCCTTAGTAACGATCGTCCGCTCCACTGATCAGCAGTGCAGCCTCGCTCACTGTCCACTAGGCCATCGGGGCCTTAGTAACGATCGTCTGCTTCACTTGATTTGAGCCTCATTTAAACCGGAGCCTCAACATGAGTCAAAATCGGCTCCCCCGTCGTTGATTCAGGTAAGTTCGCACGGCCTCGCGTGCGAGAATGTTAGTCATGTCAAGATGAAGTCAGTACATATTTCAACAGTGGCATATTAGCGTACTAGCGCGTACGAGAAAGTAAAGAGTTAACGCGTATCTTCGTAAAATGTTTTCTTATTTTTGTGCGTAATGGGGTGGAGAGACCACCTCACTTGCACAGGTGTGTGAAGTTTAGACAGCTTCGGATAGTCCGGTGTGTTTTCCGAAAGCGATAAGCTTTTTACGGTAGGTTGGCTCCGTGAGTAGGCTTTGTAGGTTGCGAGGGGGATTTAGAAACGCTCGTCGAGCTGCCGCGAGTGCGTTGCAATCCATCAGTGAGTGTTTCATGCTGATAGCCACTTAGTGGCAACAGGGGCAAGGTGGCGCGTTTGGTCCCATGTCGACATCCATCAGGCGGTTGTGAGTTATCCACGCGTGTCCCGTACACAAGCGGTTGATGAACACTTGGTCTTTACTGTTGGTGAACTTCGTTTCCCATTCTCCGACTTAGGGTTTGACTAGAAGCATTTTTTGTCCACTCTGTTGCCACATTTCAACCCAACGGGATGTTATATGGGAGTTGATGATAGGGAACCAGTCCCGGTAATGCATTGCAAAAAATTGTTCTTGGTGAGTAGATGCCAGTTTAGCAAGCGAGTCCGCAAGTTCGTTTCCTCTTATTCCCGCGTGCCGGGGATCCAGCAGAATTCAACTGCCTGACCCGTCTCGGCCATCACAAAGAGATTGTGCTGCATTTTACGTAGAACGGGATGTTCGTAGTGCAGTGTTTCAAGCTGGGTGAGGACACTCAGACTGTCTGAGAAGACGACGTATTTGGGGAAGCGATGTGTTTTTGCAATAGAGATGGCTAGTTCGAGTGCGTGAAGCTCCGCAGAGAACACGGATGCCTCTTGTGGGAGGGTGGTCGAGAGTGGGGTGTCCCCGCACACAGCGGCGGCTCCCACTCCGTCCACAGTTTTGGATTCGTCAGTGTATATGTGGCGGTGCTCTAAATATTCTTCCTCAAGCAGTCTTAGGAATTCCTGCCAGTACACGTTGGTTGGAGTAGTTGCTTTAGGGTATAGCTTTACGATTGATGTTTAGCGAGGTCAGCAGGTTGTCCACACGTAAGGAAAACGGTGGGCATATATTCTTTTTAGCCGCAAAAAAGGAGCTTATCGGATATGTTGGTTATGTGGCTGATTGCTGGGTTGTTGATCAGACTTCCAGTCTTAAAGTAGTATTATAGGGTAAAGTTTGTCTCGCCGGAGTGGAAGTTCGTTAGCAAGCACGTTAAGGGATTCGATTGGAGCGGAGCGGAACGCGCCGGTTGTGATACGCAAAGCATTGTTTGCAATGGTCGTCGTGAGTAGTTTTGGCTGCAGAACCGTAGACAACGGCTCCGTAGTCCATGCGCGATTGTGGACTACGAAGTACAGGCCGCGATGTCCACTAGGCCATTGCGGCTTGAAATGATCGTCCTCTCCACTGATCAGCAGTGCAGCTTCGCTCACTGTCCACTAGGCCACCGCGGCTTTAGTTACGATCGTCCGCTCCACTGATCAGCAGTGCAGCCTCGCTCACTGTCCACTAGGCCACCGCGGCTTTAGTTACGATCGTCCGCTCCACTGATCAGCAGTGCAGCCTCGCTCACTGTCCACTAGGCCATCGCGGCCTTAGTAACCAAATGAATTTGGTTAGGCTCGGAGGTTTGAACACAAATGTCCTTATTTACGAATTTATTGCTCCCTCACTCCGATTGCTATTTATTTGATTGGCAGAAGAGTTTTGGCATGAGTTACATTTCCATTCCTTAATTTTTCAAATAGTTCGTTGCATACGACTTGAGCTCTACTTACTTAGGATAGATATTGCGGTGTCCTCATTATGCGTAGTTGGGTTACTGGAATAGTTCAAGTAATTGCTCGTATGTGCGAGCGTACGGTAGATATTGAAGCTTTTATACGTGACGAGTGTTTATTGTTGGACATAATGATTGCCGGCAGTGGTGCAATAAATGAGGGTAGCGATGATAACTCCCCGATTTGGATAAAGCTGCTTGAACCGATCAACCGTCACGACGAGCACTTTTCAACGATGGTATCCAAGTTGACCGGTCAAAGTACAAGTTCGAGGTGTAGGATGGTAATATGAGGAAATAACATACCTGTCACAAAACTGCTAGAGCTAACGGAATTACACACAGCTAGAACACTACTGCAAGTGCTACTAACAGACCAAAGAAGAGGCTCATTACGGTTGGGAAAGAGGCGTACAAATGACCATTAGGATTATATTAATTGATAGCTATATATACATACAAGGGTATACTTGATACATACCTCCTACCTAACGTAAATTAGCATTAAGAATGAAATTGGTTTTAAGGCTCTAACAATCCAGCATTGAAAGACTACAGAAATGTGCATGTATTGCTGACTGCATCTGAAACGTCCTAGAGTATTGGAAGCAAACCAGTAGCAGGGAAAGACTGTGTTCTGCCGGCTCTGTGGTAAACCTGCCAAGTATTTGCCACACTAGGAGATACGTCACAATGTTTACACTCATTAGAAAACCTTCATAGTAAGATTGAATATTCGCATAAAAGTTGAACAATTGACAATTACTATAAACTTTTCATATATTTCAGATTCTTGAGATCTTTCACCGACAATTGACAATCTCACAAAGTTCCAGTCCTGAACATTAAAGTGAACACTTTTTACTATGGTTTACCTGGTGAATATAAGTTCTGACTAACATAGGAATCATCATTGTATCTGCCGCTTCGCTCTTTGGGAGCAATCAAGGTAGTGCAGCAAGTGAAGCTACTGTGCCGAACGAGAGAACTTCTGCGGACTGGGAGAGACGCAGCATGATACAACTCTAGACTGATACAGTTAACCGGAGCACTCTTGATTAATATTCAGCAAGCTCGTTACATCATTAGTGAAAACAATGTATGCAGATAAACTTGTGGGGTCAAAACAATCAATGGTGAGAGTTGATCTAATCCGATTAACGTAACGATCATCATAAATTATTATGTTGGGGAGATCCATCTCCAACCGAGTTGAGCGCCCAATCGACATAATCATCATAAGATGGTGACTTGACAAGTATTACGATGACCCGAATGGCTGAGGTCGGGTTAACCAAGACAAGAAAGACGCCTACACAATAAAGAACTGTCAAATCACCCCAACTGTGAACAAATCAATACAAGAAACACCAAGAAGCAACAACAATAGCATGACCTGAATGGCGTTATGGTCAATCGGGTCAACCGCACAATTCGAGGCGGTTGACCCGATTCAAGCTCCCGCCGGTGCAAATAAACGAGGACTTAGAAAAACAAGTCTATAGAGCCCAGCATCAGTGCCTGCCACCAGCCTACAGAGCACAGCATCCGTGCACAGCATCCATTGCCTGCCCGTGCCTACTGAGCACTTCATCCGTACCTGCCACCACCCTACAGAGCACTGCAACCGTGCCTGCTATCAGGCTAGAGTACTGCATCCCTTCCTGCTATTAGACAATGGAGCACTGCATCCATATGGATAAAGTTGTCATGATCAAAGCATTGTGTAACATCTGACGGTGATTCATTACACAAGCGTGTCGGGAGTGGACTAATGTTTTGCAGCATGTGTCTTGCTATAGTTAAAACAAAGTTAGTAATATGTAATTAGATCAAAAAGATGTTTAGAACAGATAAATTTACTATTTCACAAGGAGACAATAATAGGGCATACTCCTCGCTCCTATCACCTTTTGTGGAGCTTTAGCTCCATGCCCTAGTACACGGCGTATGACGCAACATGGCTGTTCGAGGCAGCTGACATCAGATTCTCACCCCTAAAAAAACGTCAACACAAAATTATAATAATTTTTTAACTTATCATTCTTGAAGACTGATTTGGTATCTACTTGAGCTATAAGATGTAAAGAGTGGAGCAGGCCACAAGAATGACAATGAAAGACTGATTTAGTATCTACTCAGGCCTAGATAGCTAAATAAAAAGCCGAGTAGGCCACCAGAAAAACAATTTAAAATCGCATACCTACCTCTCCTAACAAAGTGTCATCCAGCTGATCAGTGGTTATGATAATGATCAAATTATTTAAATTTTTAAGGCTAAGATTGTATCCACAAAATTAGCTGCTCAGAAAAAAATTATATACACGCACCAGCAAAAATAAACATTATGAATAAAAAATTTGATTATCAAAAAACTTTGAATGTCCTGCTTATCTTGATTAACACATCAGGGAATCCAACATTTCAGGGTGCAGACAACGAGGAGGTTATGGATCAGGCCACTTAAAACAAGCCAACCCTTTAGAAGGTTTGGCAAACAGTATGTATATCATGTCTAGAGAAGTGTTCCAATTTAGCTGGAGAATTAATGATCTTGTGCAAAATCAAGTTTGACTTAGGCCTTGCTTATAAGAAGAATCACCGACGGTGGTTCTTAACTGCACAAACAAACTACCAATGAGAAAATTACAACTACCTATAAAAAAAGGCGATATGAAAATATCGAATCAGAAACAAGATCATGCATGATTTGATGATAATTAAAGGGAACTAAAATTGAAATTCTGCCATTAGCATACTTACTGATTGGCTGATGTTCTTTATGGATGTAGGATTTTAGAAGAAGACCTATGAACTGTTCAATGCACCAGCATCTAACCCCAACACAACAATATAATAGGAAAAAAAGAATATGAAAGAGAATGGAATACCAGCCATACCGATCAGGAACGGATTAGACAAGCTACGTGCATAACGGCGCAACTTTTATTATGAAATAGCGGTCAAGAGGAACGCATTGAACGGAAGTTTATTTGCATAAGAGCAAAATTTTCGTCATCGTGAAATACTGAGAGGAACGAATCACGCATAAGATTATGCGCGCAATGGCGCAACTCTTCTTGTCATGTAAGAAACAGTTAGATAAATTTGTTGTAAGTGAACCAAAGAACCAAGCTCCCTGTAATGCTAACGATGTTATTTTTAAATACAGACAGTTACTAATATTTTGTCAGCTTACATTTAGTGATGTTTCTTCTTCAAATGAGGCCAAGAGATGTTTAGAACAGCTTGCTTGCATACTCACAGCTCCTATCTGTGGGAGCAGGGACCAGGAGCCCGTTTCACAAAGTGAGTGATGAGGTAGGAATTGGGAACAGCAGCGCGCAGGGGTTTCCGCTAGCATTGTTGCAATAGTTAAGGAGAGCAGTGTCTACGGCCTATATGCTATCATTGCTGCACTGGTGGGAGTGAGATTTTAAGGGGAGCAGCCTCTACCCTCTGTATGATGTCGTTGCTTGCACTAGGTGGTGTAAGTATCACCAAGAGCAGGGTGGACAGGTTTTTTGTTGTTACTGCACTAGGTGGTGTTGTAAGTGTTGAGAAGAGCAGCATCTACAGGCTCAAGGCATGATGGGCAGGTGAATGCTCTTTGGAACCAGTCATCAATGCAGTGTGTGTGGTAGAGGTGCATGCAGGGCAAGTAGCGAACACGTTCACCCTCAATAAGGTCCATCATGCAGATCACGCATCTGTGGGAGAGTCATACTTGTATTAATGTATTTTAACACAGAAAACAGAGCTATCATGGAACAAAGATGCATAAACTGGTTATTTTATGTCCCAACCTTTCTTTGTATCATCAAGGTTACAGATCATTAAATAGAGGCTACAAGCTAAAGAAAATTGTAATAAAATATTGAAATGTTGATTAGCAGAGGAACTGGCAAATCAATTCAGCTTGTTAATCATGTATCCTTGCTAGAACTAGGAGATAAATTGAATATCACCTGAACATACATGAAAGTTAATATTAATTAACACCAATTAAGAACCCCTACAGCCAGATGTGCAATAATGCCACCTTCCTATCCAGAAACGTTTCCTAGAATTATATCACTCACTCCCTAACGCTGGTGCCCGCATCCACAGTGCCCTGGGGTAAGTGTTGTATCAGTGCCATCCTCTTAGCCAATTTCACTTGTTCATTCTCATGAGCAAGAGAATTGCTGTCACCATACGCACCGCTCACAGCACCGCCACCCTGGTAAAATAAAGTTTAGATATAATTATAAATATTTATAAGGACCAGGAAGTAAGAAATATTGTCCTTAAATTTGGGAAACAAATGCAGGAAAAAAATATTAACACCTCACAATAGTCATCACCAATCACCCAATTCAAGGGATATAGCTAGCTACCTACTGAATA
>SDVV010001298.1:0-26188 GCA_016164225.1 Gammarus roeselii
TACAGCGCTGGGAGGGGGAGGCAGAGGTTCCAGAATTCAGAGGGGCCTCTTTAGGGTCCCACAGTTTCTCAAAAGGCTCCCAAAGGGTCTCAAGGGAGTCCCAAAAGGCCCCAGAAAGATCCAAGTGAACCACCCCAAATCCACCTGGTCTCCCAAGTCCTCCGGGTTCCCGAAACCCCGGGTCCCCGAGTCCCGCGGATCCCACGAGTACCTCCTCTCCCTGGGTCACCTTGTCTCAACCAACCTCGATACATATAATAATAATAAATTCAAAGTTTATCATCATGAAAAAAGGGCAGAGAAAAATAAGAGCCCAAGCAAGAAGAAATAATAAAATACTAAAATAAAGTGTTAATGATCTATAAAATGAATAATCATCCATCTACCCCAAAGCCGTATGAAATCAACTATCGTGACATTATGAAGTTATGAGTGATATGCGATCAGTGACAGCAGTATTACATTATATATCATTGACCACATACGAAGGAATCAATCTTGCTCGAGGACAGTTGAATGACACCCGCCGAGAATCGCAAAGCTTCGGGAGCAAGTTTGATGCGCCCAAAGATGATCAGATTAGATTATAGTGACAAGGCTTTCTAGAGTGCTGCATCAAGTTAGTCTCCGTTTTTTCTTCTTGTAATGTTCGAGATACGTTTACTGCTGCGCAAAGTCAAAAGTCCTTTACGCGGCGACGGCGAACGCTATGGTATGTACGAGTGCCACAGGAGGTACAGAAATTCCTAAGGTGCTGAGGCCATAGTGTCCCAGCACTCCCTGGATGTCAGTAAGGAGGATTAACACACTACCTACCCTGCTTCCGAGCCACAAGGATTCGCAGTTGCTTTCAAGGTGCCCGGCTACGCGCTCCAGCGCCTGCTTAGGGGGAAGATTAAGGGACAGAAAACGTAGATCCCATGAATGAGATCTACACTAGGTGTAGGGAATTTCCCACATGAGAACAGGAATAGAAAAAATGAATTACGTAAAAAAAGGATTGCATGAAAGAATGACCGCAAATTGGCTGTTATTTGCCACCCGAAAGGAGAATGTTTAGAACCGGTATATGTTTGAGTGTGCGTGTCCGTGTCAGTGTGTGTGCGTGCGTGCGTGTTCGTGTGCGACGACTATTAAGAAAGTTGTTAAGGAGTCTGAGACAAGTTCAAGGAAATTTGAACTAAACATAAGATGCAAATGAGGTAAATAAAAGTTAAACAAATTGGGATGAGGGAGAAAAGGAGAGATAGTGAAGGGCGAAGAAAAAGGGAGTCTGAAGGGAAATAAGGTGTTCACCCTCGGTTGGGTCGTAACTCTGTTCGGCCCGTGAACCTAACAGATGCCTAGGGGGGCCCAAAGATGAAAGTTTCGGCATAGGTGAGTATACAAATCAGGCATGGGTGAGTATACAAATCAGGCATGGGTGAGTATACAAATCAGGCATAGGAAGAAGTGGCACACTTGTTTTCATCGCAATCCAAGCGTCACTTCACAGTGCAAGGCTTACTACGAATAACACAAACTGTATTTGCTAAACAGTTAACGATACTTGAGAGGGACTATTCAGACTTGGGCAAACACAGTCAGCGTGATTACAAAAGTTCAAACAATTAAAAGTGAACGAAGAACGCGTTTCTGAAGACAGCTTAGAATTTCAACCACACGCTAGATTTTAAAAACTTTGGCTTATAATGAAAACGATACAAAAAGTTGAACGACGAATGCGAGTTGAACGAAATGAAAACATCATTGGGCACCGTCCAAGCACTTCTAAGAGAGACCGTGACATTATCCAAGTTTTATTCAAGTCACTTTGCATGAGCTAGGTTTGTGCATAGAACTACTTTCAATGTTTATACGTTCATCGGTGACCTCAAGAAAAGCTGTGCAGGTCACCCCAATATGACTTAAGAATGAGTGAAAAAAGATCGAAACTAACGTTGCTACATCGTGCCGTCGACTCGCGCCCGAACAACCCGGCTGAATGTTAGGGTTCAGGCTAAATCGAGCCACTCAATAGTCGGTCTTATCGCGGCAGACCTGGGCCGTTAGTGTTCTGTGACACCTTCTAAGGCAATGAAGTCAAGGCTTTTGTTAAATAATAGTCTTACGTGCAAGGAATGAGTATTTTGAGAGCGACAAATAGGCCCATTTAATAAAGTGTAGTTAAAATAATAGGTCAATGAGCGACGAGTCACCAACATCAGCATGATGTCTCGATGTGTTATGACACATCACACAGAATGCAGGGTCAAAAAAGCAAAATTCAACCGTACCAGAAACAACTGGAATTGTCTCTGCTGAGACTACAGGTTCAATTCTATCGTTTTTCGGTTCTTAATTAATATCGCTGGAGAGAGATTAAATATCCAGATAGTAGCTACAGTTTACTCTAGTAGAAATATATATGGTCCGAAAATAGCTACATTGAACCAGAGATGGAACCATGAAAATTCACTTATTGGTGGATATACTCTTATTCTTTTATAATTCAACAGCTTACCACTGTGCTAGTATGAAGCAACGTATAGAAACATGGAAAACGGATTCTCAGAAAATCTGAACAGGAACAGCACTCATGCCAACAGGGCATTGAGTAGACAATACCTCAAATGCACTATCGCCTCACGTAAAACATACCATTGTCGGGGTTAAAGAAAGATATTGCAAGCAATTGCTATGCCTAGTTCCCCATGACTGCCTTCTGCAACTGTTTCAGATGAGTTGAGTCGAGCGGTTGCTATGAGCAACCGCATTGTTCGTGTTTATATACGTTGCTACAATCTCTACCTCCTCCAGCGACGGGCTCGGGTAACCTGAGGTGTCACCCACACCCTCCGCCGAAGCGTTTCCCTATAACCAGACCAATCCTGGTTCTGTACACGCTGCAATGAAATCATTGGAAAGCTGCAACTTTAACATTAACGCCTTATCATCTAACTAGACAAGGGGCGGTCACACGTAGAATATACATTTTTTTATCTGAGGAAGTTACGAGTACTGCAAGATGTCAGTGTCTTTGGGGACGAGTGAAAAATTCAGATCCGTACTTAGCTTCACTTGTATTAAATTCAATCTCATATCAACCCCAAACTCTCAAGGTATGACAACAACACTAAGCGAACGAGATGTTAAACTGTTACGTGTGCCTGCAACTAGACCCTCACCTTAGCAAATACAGTAACTATCAACGGCTTAGCGAATAAACTGGGCATGATACCCCTTAACATGAAAGGACATGCGAGTTGATTATGAAGGAACTCAAAAGGAAGCGATATGTACATTACAAACTAACGACCAAGACGATATGTGTACATGTGTTGTTGCCCCGTCAGCAACGATGCTGTGATGTAGTAAACGCGGCCGATGAAACTAAAGAACTCCGGTAAACAGTTAAGGTGAACTAGAATATATCTATGCATGTAGTGCAAGAGTTGAAGAATAATCAATGCATCTCTCTGTTGACATGATAAAAAACAACGAAAAATTACGGCCGTGAGAAGAAATTACAACAACATTCAAGGTCATTTGAATAACCATGTACAAGGCTAATTACACAGATCAGTGCTCGTTTGAATTCACATTCAAAGGGCAATGGGTTACGAAGCAATAGCAAGCCTATGCAGCTAACGCCATCAAACCGTGACCAAATAGAAGAGATTCGGATAGTGCACATCAAGATAACCTTACAAGACCTAGTTTTGCAGAAGATTAGTGGAAGTAATCTAAAAAGTTTGAAACACTTAAATATAAGTCGTAGCAGAGCATCAGCTGTAGCTAGCGGATCATACAGGTGGCAAGACAATCCGTAGCTACACTCATTCCTTTACGCTCACACGCACACAAAATCAATACAATACATGGAAATGAGTTCTCAGCATAACTGAAAACGATGTCGCATGAAAATGTAAGGAATGACTTAATATAATAACATGCTTGCTCCTGACTACCAAAACAGGACTTTTTCAAGTCCAGGTTTCATTCATTCTATGAAAAATACAGGCACTATACCAAAAAGATGAAGATGATTCACGTGATTTTAGTTTGTTTTAACCAATTATATACGTTAATAGTGGAGATATTTAATTAAATTCGTATTATAGAACGGCTCATGATAAGAAAAGTGTAAACAATTGGTGACATGCACACCTCACAAATTGTTGCGTAGAGTATCATTCAAATAATTTCTACAACCAACGTCAGAGATTATAAAGAAAATCTGCTAATGCATGGTTGTGAGAACAACACCACAACATTGCTCATACAAATTAGTGACAAAGGAGCAAATTAGAACGCTCGAGGACTCAAAATATTATATCTTGAAGAGAATGCATCATGATGTTTTTAGACAACCGTCAATTCGAAACAAATTAAATGGTTACTCCTTGTTAATTCTTCTCCTCTTCATTACTTTTGAGCACCAGTTCAGTTTTCTCCCATGTGGAGAAGACTGAACTAGTGGAAACTTAGGTGAAGTTGCAAGTGAAGGAGGGGTGTAAAGTGTTGGGTGCACTGAAGAGCGTAATGAGCTGCAGGACGTTGGAGATGGAAGCAAAGAGAGGGCTGTATGAAGATGCCATTGTTCCAACGGAGCTGAGAGCAGAGAAGAGAAGAAGGTTGAATAATTTCGAGATGAAATGTTTGAGGAGCATGGCTGGAGTGTCGCTGAGAGAGGTTCACTAACGACGTGGCTCGAATCAGAACGGTGATGGTGAAGAAGTTAGAGGACAGAGTTGATTCGCGTGTTCTGAGATGGTTTGGACCCATGGTGAGGATGAAGAGAGATTGGTGAAAAGGGCGTTGAAGGCAGAGGCAAGTGGACGTAGGCCTAAAGGGAGATCGGAGTTTTGGTGGATGGATGGTGTGAAGCAGGCGTTAGGAAGGTAAGACGCGAGTGTGGAAATGGCGAGAAAGCGTGCACTGGATAGGCGTGAGTGAATGATTGTGAACGGATGAGTTTTGACGCTGCCCTGATGTGCTTTCCCGCCCTAACCATATCGTTGGTCGTGAGCGGGAGGGAGGGAGGAGTCATCATGACGCGGCAGGGGTAAGCCAGTCACACAGTCGGGCCCTGCTGCCGACACTGACCTCGGACCGCACTCATGACCCGGAGGGTGTGTTGCGGGGTTCCCGGCCGGACCCTTTTGTGCAAAAGGGCTAAGATGTGCGAGTGTATGAGAATGTGAGGTGCGCCTTGCCGTCGACCACCTTCCATGCTGGGGTATTTTGGCCTAGTGTCTGTATCTGTATTTTATTTAGGCGGTGATGGTGCAGGGCATGCGCCTAAAGCAGTAAATGGCATGGGGACCGATGCAACTAGTAAGGGGTAAGCGCATCAATAGACAGAAGCACTACACAATATATTTATGGATCACAGCTGAGGTAAGGCACTTCAGGGGAAGTTTACAATAAGCCATACGATTATACTAAGTGAGCAATCAAATCAACAACTGTTCTAATGTACAGGATGCAAACTGCAATAAACTACTACCTATTCACCAACAACCAAAAAATATTTAACGTTTTCACAAATCTATAAAAACGGAATTGTTCAATTTAAAAAAATTGCAATTCCAACTACATAATATTCTAAAGCAGTGTTCAGATGCGTATCAGAGAATCTGAACATCTTTTGTCTGTTCGGTGTTAGAGCAAACACCTTGTCGATTCAAAATGACGGGAGATGAATGTTTGTTACACAAGAGGGCATCAAGTATACTCGCAGATGTCGTTTCTACGGAATCAAATCTCGAACGATGCACGGGATACTTGCTCAGAAAATAATAGGATGAAGGAATGCTCACGAATCCTACAATGTGGAGCGATACCAAGCAACCCCGCGCAACTTATCCAACAGATTAGAGTGCCAGAGTTTTTTAGCGCACTGGAACTTGTTCAAAAGGGAGCGGATTACCTCAACTCGCTCGCGAATCTCATCACAGCAAAGTATGGGTACTTCAACTTAGGCTGCGACTTGCACCATCGCTTGCGGTTACCACGCCAAGCAAACAACTCTCACACTGCATGGAAGGTAGAGAGGTGGCTTACCTTCTCAGCCTGTGCCACTTACCACCGTGAGGGTCCTAATAGTCCCCCCATCAGTCTGTGTAGCCATCTCGTTGGTCCCTAAAGTGGGAGGAGGACAAGACCCAACAGCTCCGCTGGAGCCCCTGGTTCCGCTACCACTGCTTCTATTACTGCTAGTGCTACTGATACTACTTATGCCTGACGAGGCATTGCTAGTAGCAGAGGCTCGGTTAGTGTTTTTGAGGAGGCTAGTGTAGCTGGCCCCCGACGAGGATGTGGTAGTGACGGGGTTGGCGGTCTGAGCAAGCCTGAGGACCTCTTCACACACGCGCTTGTAGATCCACGCGTCTCCCTTTAGCCGCTTGCGACGAATGCCCACGAGGTTGAGACGAGCCACTCGGCACACCTCCAGCTCGAAGCTGAGGCGCGCTCCTCCAACACTGTCGTGCACTTTCCCGCGCAGTGTGTACCTGAACAAAGAGACCGTCATATGGCTTACAGCGGTTCACAGTAAATGATGGGCCATGTCACTGGGAACAGTGCTTCAATGAGGACCATGACACTGCAGCATATAAACATGCATTGGGTAAGGCGCTTCAGCAACGACATAGAACATATGGAAGGACAAACGCAAATAATGATAAGTACGGTACAAGAGAACCCAACGATCTCAGACTAAATTCTCGAAATAAACCTCTAGATATATTTCTGTGACGGTGCTTAGAATCCGTAGGTATGCAGAACTGTAGTTATTACGTCAATCTGATAGTAGACATTTATTGCTGAATGTCGAGTTGATGAAACAATGCCAACTTCAATAAAGCAGCTGTTAATCCTTAGCTTAAAATTGTTAGTCGATGCAATTACGCTTAGCGTCAGCTAGGTTTTCAATCGTGGTGGAACCAACAACGCCGATCGATCAGTGAGAAGCAGTAATCGAATTATCTGAGAATATTAATGGGAGAAAAGTAAAAAAAATGGTAAAAAAGTAATCACCCAAGGAAAGCCTGAGTGTAATTTAAAGACAGGTACTTGAAAAAATACATTCACATGCATATAAATAAACAGGAAACTGAAGAGCAAACCAACCGTACAAGCAGGTATTTTAAAAGCGAAATTCAATAATTTAGCGGCTATGAATGGTGCAGATGACCAGTGCTGCCACGATGCACACGTCAGAGTCACGCACGAAGGCGAAGGTCACAGCGTGTCATGATGCTGGGCATGGTCAGTCAAACAGATGGTTGAAGATGAACGTTCACAAAACGCACCAACCTCTTAACTAATGACGTCAGACATAACACTGGCTAATTAGATAATTCTAGATGAAATAGAAACCAGAATTATTAGCACGATAGATTGAATGTCTTTTCACCAGACTTAACTATACTGGAGTGGCAGAGATTCCTAATGCGATGGTCAATGTCCTTTTATTGGATTACAGTGGCAGGGATTCCTAATGCGATGGTCAATGTGCTTTTGGATTAGAGTGGTAGGGATTCCTGATGCGATGGTGAATGTCCTTTTATTGGATTAGAGTGGTAGGGATTCCTAACGCGATGGTCAATGTCCTGTCATTGGATTAGAGTTGTAGGGATTCCTAATGCGATGGTCAATGCCCTGTTATTGGATTAGAGTGGTCGGGATTTCTAATGCGATGGTCAATGCCCTGTTATTGAATTAGAGTGGTAGGGATTCCTAATGCGATGCTCAATGTCCCGTCATTGCATTAGAGTGGTAGGGATTCCTAATGCGATGGTCAATGTCCTGTCATTGGATTAGAGTTGTAGGGATTCCTAATGCGATGGTCAATGCCCTGTTATTGGATTAGAGTGGTCAGGATTCCTAATGTGATGGCCAGTGTCCTTTCATTACCGATTAGAGAAGCCGGAATTCCTAGTGCGATGGTTGATGTCCTTCTATTACAGATTAAAGTGACGGGAGCCCGGATGCGAAAGCGTCGATGTCCTTTAACCACGATAAAAGTGGCAGGGATTGCTAGCACGTAAGTCAATGTATGCAGCACCAAACGTCATCAGTGGAATTACCATCAGAAATATAAACCGAATTTCAAGTCTCGCATGGATCTCCTACTAATTAGCTTGTTGCAGACGAGAATTTCAATGATACAGTAACTACTAGTTTGTTGTAGTAGCAACCAGTTCTTCAAAGTAGCTGCTAGTTCTTCATAGTAGTTACTAGTTATGTGTTCCCTGCATCTGAATTAAAAGTTAATAATCGCTTCCATTGATCTAGTTGCAATATTTCAAGTCTTTTTTGTCAAACATCGAAAACTTGAATATCAAATGAGGCTCAGGAGTCCGGACATAGATGCCTTTGACGTATATCGGATCCAACTCGCCAGATACATGATAAAAATAGCATCCTAACTAAACAATTAATTTACGAATAGAAACAACTTATTAAAGACTTCATTTATTATAAATTTAGCAAAGGGAATTGGAACACATTGAACACAGAAAAGATTAACATAAACAGGTAGAGGAAAAAATGATACCTCACCAGACACTGAAACAGCGATCGATAGTAACGAGCTCAAGAACATAGCAAGCAACTGCAAAAGGCTCTCTAATACAATTATTAAATGCAACGAAAGCTAAAACCGGTACCAAGAGCAACAAGCTCTAGAGAATGGATGAACTCTAATGATACAGCATAGAACAAATCGAAAGTAAATCGCATGTAGAGACAGAAAAAGTTGTCAATCTTGCGCAGAATTCAACATCCAAACAATTATTGCGATTTGATAGGCAAGAAAATACACATATTTTCGTTTATGCACACTCATGTTGCTGAAGTGTTTTTTCGTGTGTCTAGAGCAGACAGCGTATTTTCGTATCTTTTTTTTTGTTAATGACCTCTGGAAAAATTCAGAAGCCTACAAAGCCAAATCCAAATATATTGCACAGGAACCTAAAATAAAATATATGATTCGATTAATTATTGCCTCATAAAATATTCAAATACAACAGAGGGGATTCTTCACGAATAATTGAAATATCACAGTCGACAGATGGATTAGATAGTACAGTTATTCGTCAACCCATAATGATCACAGTTCTTATTGCGATAACATGATAGCTATATGATTTTAAAATACGACAGCAATAAAAATTTAAACCTTTCAACAAATCATTTGATAAGGATAATATGCTAGACTTCTACTTAGGATATGAACGAAAACAGTGACTAATATATTGAAGGCGGTAACAATAAGGACATCAGCATAACAGACTGCCCATGTGGTCAATACGCGATCTAACAGTATTTGTTTACAATTAATGTAGTTACGAAACCATTATAGAATTGTCAGAAGTGCTGAAAGAGCAAGAGAAGGATTTTTATTTTATTAGGTATAACACAATTCAGTTCTAGATTTGGTAGGAGCTAATCAGTCATATATTAATTTTTTCCTCATTAAAAACCCGAAGGATTCAAATTGATGAAGAACAATCGCCTACACTATTATTATAGGGGAACCGCAGCAATGAGGGATACTTTTCGCGTCACCACTACTAGCAACCGCTGACAGCCTGTTAGTGACGTCACTAAAAAGCCTTCCACAACAAAAATAAATCAATGAAAGAAATGATCATCGGACTAGCTGGCATAGCAGGCATGCTGTGGTGTAGGTGAAGGCACGACACTCCGGCGCCCCAGAAACAGTAGCCAGGAACTTTTTTTACGAACTGGACATCATTAGCGCTCATGATAGGAGCTGGGCGTGGGTGTTTGTTTATAGCTAGTGTACTAAGCGTTTTCTGTATGACTCATTGAAGGGAGGCTACTGAGCATTGGCTGCCTACAATGGAGCTACTTAGCAGAACTAAGAACATGCATGTTTCTACAGTGCCTTTTTTCCACAAGCCTATAACTACTACTATTCTGAATTGAACACATTGTGGCAGGGCCCGCCCTCCTACTCCGCCCACGTTGCTCCCAACACCAGGGTGACCAGCATGCATAGGCTGAGAGCGGCTCGCAAGGGCCACTGCAGGCAGGGTTCAGTAGTCAGGTAGAAGTCGCCTAGGCAGTGCTGCTCGTAGCAGTCAGCAGAGTAGCGCTCGTAACGACCACTGTACAAGTCACAGCAGTCATAGCAAGCACAAGCTGCTTCCCGTCCATCGTAGGCAGTGACACCATTTCGCAAGTGGTGGGCCTTAATGCTAAACCGAGATTCCTTAATACCATCACCTCTATGGACAGCCTGACTTTCGCAGGGGACGCCCAGACCTTCCAATATATCACTGCTGGCAAGCTCTATTACAACAACCTCAATTAAGGAACTGGTCGCTTTCTTCAAACGAGACATTCCGGAGACGATGCGGTTGCGGACAGGAGGCAAAGAAGAGTGCAAACTTTGTAATGTAAGCAAGGAAGGGTGGAGATCATTGAGTGGCAAGCATGTGGCATTAATCAAAGTTAATTGGATGTGAGATAGCGGAAAGCATACGGAGTTATTGTTAGTCGCATGTGTCCAACAAAGGTTGGGAGCATAAAAGTCTACTAAATCAAGCGACACGGCTGATGACGGAGGTGTACAGGGAAAAGCATTGGCAGGCAAGGAATCATCATTCTCTCTGCTGGCGTCAGAGTGAGAGTAGAGAAAAGAGCACCAAGACGGTACAGTGGCAACCCACCCCTTTTGGCTGCAGAAGATACCCTTGTTGTGCAGGGCCTGTCGCAGGTCACTCAAAACCTCGTCCGGGTTGTTGCTGCCCGTCGTGCTCACGTTGTACAGGTTCTGAGGGTAAGGGGGTCCCGGTCACACAAAGACTCTGTTCACTTTTATAGAAGCCAATGCTGCTAACAATCAAATCTGGCATTATTACTCCTTAGTATAACAGTTGTGTTAGATTAGTGATGTGCTACTGTAACTAGCCGCTAGCCTTGGGGAGGCAAGGAAATCAATATGGTTTACAGATTTATATTAATGTATTTATTATGTAGCTAGCTATTTAATGTCAATCACTTAAATAACCTAAGAAGCTAACATACAACAACTCTTCTAATATACATATATTTGGTCTCTTGCATACGTACACGTACTTAGCTAGCTTAATTCGGAAACATTTCATGCGTCCGTTCTAAATGTAATGTAACAACCTCAGCAAGCGATTAAATTATGAGGTCCATCTCCACCGGAGCTCTGACCAGAGAAATGTTGAGAAAAAATGGGAAACGTTCAGAGATGAAGGGTGGAGATGTGCGAAAAGTGTGTGTTGTGCGTCGCTTGGATGGGTGCAGAATGAAGGGCTCCAAATGGTAGAACTGGGATCAAACTGGCGGTGACGGAGAAAAGCAAAGCTTTGAGGAGTTGTTGCAAGCGAGGTTGGTGGTGGCAAACGACAACTATGAAGACAAGAGAAAAGAGGTGAAGCGGGTGGTGGAAAGAACAAACGGGGACGCTGCTGACAGGTGGGGCAACAGACGGTTGCTCAAGAACTTTGAGGAGCAAGAAGATATTGAGGAAAGAGGAAGGTATAGAGGGTGAGGAAGACAGCGACCGGGAAGGAGGATTTGATTTGGGCCTCATTTCTACCAGAGCCTCAACAGGCTCCCCCGTAGGGCGCGACCGTCGTTGATTCGGGTAAATTCGCACGGCATCGCGTGCGAAAATATGTCATGTCAAGATGAAGTCGGTACATATTACAATTGTGGCATTGTCGCGTACTAGCGCGTACAAGATAGTAAAAAATTAATGCGCATCTTCATAAAATGTGTTGTTATTTTTGTGCGTAATGAGGTGAAGAGACCACCTCATTTGCACATGCGTTTGGGGTTTAGACAGCTTCGTATAGTCCGGTGTATTTTCCGAAAGCGATAGGCTTTTTACGGTTGGCTGGGTCCGTGACTAGGCTTTGTAGGTTGCACGGGGGATTTAGGAACGCTCGTCGGGTTGCCGCGAGTGCGTTGCAATCCATCAGTAAGTGTTTCACGCTGATAGCCACTTGGTGGCAACAGGGGCAAGGTGGTGCGTTAAGTCCTATGTCGACATCCATCAGGTGGTTGTGAGTTATCCACGTGTGTCCCGTGCACAAGCGGTTGATGAACACTTGGTCTTTTCTGTTGGTGAACTTTGTTTCCCATTCTCCGACTGAGGGTTTGACTGAAAGCCTTTTTTGTCCACTCTGTTGTCACATTTCATCCCATCGGGATGTTATATGGGAGTTGATGATAGGGAACTAGTCCTAGTAATGTATTGCGAAAAATTGTTCTTGGTGAGTATATGTAAGTTTAGCGAGCGAGTCCGCAAGTGTTTCCTCTTATTCCCGCGTGCCCGGTGATACAGCATAATTCCACTGCCTGACCCGTCTCGGTCATCACAACGAGATCGTGCTGCATCTTACGTAGAACTGTATGTTCATGGTGTAGTGTTTCGAGCTGAGTGAGGACACTGACTGTCTGAGAATACGACGAATTTGGGAAAGCGATGTGTTTTTGCAATAGAGACGGCTAGTTCAAGTGCGCGAAGCTCCGCACAGAATACGGAGGCCTCTTGTGGGAGGGTGGCCGAGAGTGGGGTGTCCCCGCACACAGCGGCGGCTCCCACTCCGTCCGCGGTTTTGGAGCCGTCAGTGTATATGTGGCGGGGCTCTAAATATTCTTTCTCGAGTAGTCTTCTGAATTCCTGCCGGTACGCGTTGGTTAGAGCAGTTGCTTTAAGGTACATTTGCAGGTCTAGGTTGACCGTTGGTGGGTTGATAATCCATGTTGGTGTGTTAATTCGAAGGATTCGGTAAGAAAATGAAGGCTTAATAGCTTTACGATTGATGTTTAGCGAGGTCAGCAGGTTGTCCAGACGTAGGGAAAACGGTGGGCATATATATATTTTTTTTTAGCCGCAAAAAAGGGGCCTATCGGATATGTTGGTGATGTGGCTGATTGCTGGCTTGTTAATTAGACTTCTAGTCTTAAAATAGTATTGTAGTGAGAGTTCGTCTCGCCGGAGCGGAAGTGGAAGTTCGTTAACGAGCACGTTGAGGGATTCGACTGGGGTGGAGCGAAACGCGCCGGTTGTGATAAGCCAAGCATTGTTTGCGATGGTCGAGAGTAGTTTTGGCTGCAGATCCGTAGGCAACGGCCTCTCGCTTCTTCTCCATGCGAAGTTTGCGGTACAGGACAGTTCCTGTACTGCAAACAGGACAGTTCCTGGACGTTCCTGGGGGAACGTCGTCGGCGGCGGAAGGCCCTGTACATCCTTTCACGCCTGTCCATTGCTTTTTGTACCTCCGGGCACCACCAGGTTTTGGGAAAAAGGTTGAGGGTAAATATTGGGGACTGCATGCGACAGCTGCATTTAGGAATTTCTTGTATAGTAGTATGACGAGGTCTTGCTCTGAAATGTCTTCGGGGAGGCCTGTTTTCGGGAAGGCCCTCCATATAGTCCCATGCGTCACGTGTTGAGTATTCCTCCCAGCTGGCTCTCCGGTAATTGGATCGAAGTTCTTGCGCGTCAGAATTTTATTCGGGTAGTAAGGAGCGATATGATCACTGGGTTGTGATCACTGGCATGTATCGAAGGCAGGACTCCCCAAACGAGTTGGGGTGCCAAAGTGGGGGAACAGATTGATAAATCGATGGCGGTTTCACTTTCAAGAGTGATCAGAGTGGGTTTGTCCGTCGCTGAGAGGGACCAGGTTGTGAGTGTCTATGGTGATGGCCATCATCACTCCCCTGGGGTCTGTTCTCACGCATCCCCACACTTCGTGGTAGCTGTTGAAGTCTCCAAGGAGGAGTACGGGATGATGCAGTTGATTGGGCAGATCGGTCATTAGTGCCTCCGAGAGACTGTGGTTTCGCGACGAGTAAATAGATACCACTTTAATTGGTATCGAGATACATATCTTCACTGCGACAGCTTGGAGTTCTGTTCTCAGAGGGAGGAGGTGATGAGGTAGGCTTTGATGAATCATAAGTGCCACTCCGCCGTGGGCAGCCACATTATTGTGGCCTTCGCGACGTTGTATGACATATTGAGAGATTCTGAAGGTGACGGTGTCACGAAGTTTGATTTCCTGGAGGCCTACCACCAAAGGTTTATGAGTGGAGATTAGGGATAATAATTCATCTTTCTTGCCTCTAAGTCCCTGTCAATTCCACTGAAGTATTGTACTGTTGTTCATTTCGGATCTGTTTCACGCTCAGATCTTGATGGTCTGGAGTGGTCGCGTGGTTTGTAGGAACTTTCGTGGTGTTAGTGTCTATAATAATATCTCCTAGACTCACTGCGTTATCGGCTGTGAGTGGCTTGTAGGAGGAAGAAGAGGACGAGGGAGTACGATTTTTGCGTTTACTTCTTAAGCGAGCGCGTTTCTCTTGTATGGAGGGTTTCCTCAACATTATGATGGGCTGAGTAGAAGTCGTTGGGATATTTGAGTCGTGCGGTGCACGGTCAATCAGTGGTTCCGGGTATCAGTTCTTCGTTAGAAATGTAAAACGCGTCCTCGCGCAGGCGACAGTCGTTCTCACTTGTGAGATGTTCTGGTGTCGGGAATGTTCGCTGAGGGTTGAATACTTCACTTTGGTTTCAGCAGGGTGCGGTCGCAGTTAAGACGGTCAGAAGTCATTCAACGTGGTTTGTGGGCGGTTGCTAATCTTTTTTGCTTCGTGGCGAGCTGGCGTCACGTACCCCGCGGTCGTCGGAGGGATCTTCGTCAATTCACTTTTTGATTTTTGCGCTATTGGACCTCTCCTCGTGGTCGACTGAGGCAGCATCCATCGCAGTGCTCTCATTGCTTGGGACGCCCGCCTCTATTACGAGGGCGGTCGCTGGGGTGGTTGTGGTAATGTTAGTACTGAAGAGGAGTGTTGAGGTCATGGTAATGAGTGTGTTGACGGTACATGAGTGTTGTCTGAGGGGGTAGGTTTAGTTGTACATTCAACTGCTTTGGCGTAATATAAATTACGGCAGTTTGGGTTTTCGTCGTAAAAGATTTATATGGCTTGTTTTCGTGTGAGTCTGCGGTCATTTTGAATGATTGTCGTTGCTTTTGGTCCATCTGCTTTTGGCAGTAGCGGTCACCTGCCTCATGGAGGCATGAGCAGCGGTAGCATTTAGGTTGGCGGGTGTGCAGTCATTTCGGTCATGCTCGCCGGCGCACCTCTTACAACGTTGGGATATGTATGACTGGCAGTATTTGAAGACGTGGCCGTATTCCAGGCATTTATTGCACATCGCAGGCCATGTCGCGACTCGGTAAGTTTATGTTTTTCAGCGTTCGTCCATGATTACTATGAACTCCGGTGTGTCACCTCCTGGGAATGTGATTTGATATGCGGTGGTGTGGTTGTTTCGTGGTCTTACCCATTCTGCTAGGGAAACGTTGGTGACTCCGTAATCCTTTGTTAAACCTGCTGCAAAAGCACTTAGGTCAGTTTTGGGAGTGAAGTTGGAAGTGTATAAAACTCGTCTCGTAGCGTTGGATATATTTCGACAGTTACTTTGTGTTTGCCTTTTCTGTTTATTCTTTCTATAGCGTTACTTTGATTGATTTAATGACGTGGGCCAGATGTTCTTTCCTCTGTCGGCTTACGTTTTCCGGTTTTCACCTTCCAGTTCTTTGAAAAGCGAGTTCATCATGATGAATGGGTTCGTTAAGGGAGCAACTTTTCTCGCACCGCTATCTTCAAGCGTTATGAGGAAGTGAGTAGGGAATGATTCTGATCTTTTCTCCTGGGTGGGAGGGTCAGCCTTGGGGGAGCGAATCGCGGCCGTAGCCTCTCGTCGCCCCACTTGGTGCTCTATTTGGTATTGCAGGATATCCCTCTCAGTCTTGTCCTGGGGGCAATCTTCGTGTCCCGTAGCAAGGCCGTTTACTTTGCAGTAAAAGCAGCGAGATTCTTCGGATGGGCACGACGAGAGATCGTTCCGTTTGTCGTGGTCGTCCTGAGAGCAGTGTGAGCATCTTTGCTTACCGTGGCAATCTCTGCTCGTGTTTTCATATTTCTGACATTTATAGCATCGCATAGGACGTCCTTAGAAAGGTGTAACCTTGGATTTGGCGTCAAAGAAAGGTATGTCTATGTAGTTAGGTGGGGTGGGGCAGTTGAATTTAAGCAGAAGGGCCGTGGTGGTGTTTATTTTCGGTTTGATTTTTGATGCAATTTTCGCTTCAACTACACAACCCTCGTATTGGACGAGTCCGGTGATGAGCTCGTCGGCTTCATCATTCGGGAGACTCTTAATGTAAATCAGGCCTGATCTCATGGAAAACGTTGGATGTAGTATGATTTTGCGAGACTTTTTGCATACTCTGTTTTTGGAGAGTATAGTGTCACTTTGAAATTTTGTGTCTACTTTAATGGTGAAGCTATCTTCATCGCTGGCGGTGATGTTGAGAATTGGACGGCCAGTCATGGAGCCCAGTTCTTCTCGTAGTTTATAAGGGCAAATATCCTGTCTGTCATTGACATGAATTCGATTTATAAGTGTTCGGGGAATTTAGGGCTGTTGTTGAATAGGTTGTGGTCATCAAATAGAGTGTATTGACTCCTCTTTACGTTTCTTGGTGTTCGGGCATTGTGAGCTTCGGCTGGGAGGAGAGCGATGTTATCAGAGGTTAGAGGCGGGAGCACACGAACAGGTTACGGGTTCCCGGGCCTCTATCCTCTTCATCAGCTCATCTAGTCGGGTATTCATAGTTGCAAAAGGGTTTTTGAGCTTAGTGAGGCGTTCACCGACCTCATTTGAGGGCGCTGAGCAGTCCTCAGTTTTCAGCGCGGGGAGGATTATCATTTTGTTAATCTTGCCTAGGGAATTCTGCAATCCGATCACACTCGCGTCCAGCCTCGAGAAGCACTCACTGGTGTCATCTATTACGACCTGGGTCAGGTCTCCTGTTGATGAGGAACTTCTGAGGGGTTCGACGTTCTTTCGCACCGACACGTTTCAGAATGACACTCTGGAGGGGCCGTCAGCCCCTATCCGATAGGACCTGGTCTTGCCCATTTTTTGAACCCCGGCTTCTACCCGGGGTTCTTGGTGACTGAAGGCGAGGGCCTTCTTTGCATATAAATTGAAATGTATACAAGTATATTTATATACGTTATTAAAATCAACTTGAATATAGTCTTACGACTTTTGATTTATAAAAAAAAAAATTGGTACAGATTTTTTCCATTTCAATTGGGTTCGATTCTCAATTCAAAACCCTGGT
Source organism: Gammarus roeselii (assembly GCA_016164225.1). NCBI lineage: Eukaryota > Metazoa > Arthropoda > Malacostraca > Amphipoda > Gammaridae > Gammarus > Gammarus roeselii. The sequence continues at coordinate 17,208 of SDVV010001298.1, forward strand.
GTCAGTGGAGGGGGGGATTAACCTCTTTGTGCCCCAAGGGAGGGGATGTAGCAACATACTGAAAGGGGGGACGGTGGAGGGATCTTTTAAATCAAAATATATTTACAAAAAGGGACAAATAAAAATTGGTGGTTAACGAGGACGCCGCGGGAAAACGGGTGAGCCTGGGATTCCCCCAGGGAGGTATCCTCCTGAGGTGCCTTATTGCTCTCGCTCTAATGAGATGATAGTCGATCTCTCCAATCAAGTTGAGAACTACAACCTTTACGAGACGATATTCGGTCTCGGAGCGAAATTCGGCTTAGAGCGGTGACCGGCTCTTATTTTGATACAGCAAAAAAAATCTTCTATACCCTGGAAACTTGTTAACATTGGAGCTTAGACGCGAAGAACAGTATGCGATGGTGTTTTCAAACTCAGTGGTCACTCATTGGTTACGATATTGCATATGCGCAAAGCTGAGAGGCTGACATTGTTACCTTGGGTGGTGCACGGTTGCCTGTTTTGGGAGACTAGTTGCCGATATTACGAAGGACAATCTCGTTAAAGAATCAAGTCAATCTCGTATCAAGATGATGTTCGAGAGGGAGGACCTTGGTTTCATCACGTCAGTGCGGAATGGGTGTGGTCTGTATATAGCCCGTTAAGATACGCAAGGCCGAGTTCTATATTCTTTGTAGGATGCAAGGTCAGAGAACCAGGGGGCGTTCGCGCGTAATTGTTTGTATAGTGTTCTAATTGATTCTTTGGAGTGACCGCCAACTGGTTGTCGTGAGTGCCCGGGACACGTTCAGTCTATGTCTGGCTTTAGTGCCTATGATGTTTGTGTGAGGTTTGAATGGCATACCCGTGTTATAAGTAGCTCCAAGGACAGTTGTAGTGGGACTGAAGTATGTATGAGAGTATTGTTGAGCGTGGCCTGAGGGTGGATGAGGTGTTCACTGTCATCTGTATACTTCATTCTATTGTCCAGCAGCCAGACTTCAAGAGAGTTCAGTACTTCTGAAGGTGTGCAGCTGCGGTCTCTTGTTACGTGGATTTGTGTGATTATTGTCAGGTCGTCCGCGTATGAGCTGCCGTGGGTGTTGAGTTCTGTTGGAATGGGCAGGTGGTGCACGAAGGCATTGAAAAGAGAGGCAGAACCGATAGAGCCTAGTGGGACACCATTGGGGAATGGTCGTATTCTAGATAGCACGTTACTGTAGACAGTGTGTACATGTCTGCTAGAGAGGAAATTAGGAAGCCACTTCTTGTAGTTTGGGTGGATGTGCGTGTTAAGAGTTTTTTTATGAGGGTGTGTCTGAAACATGTCGATGGCCTTACTAATATCAATAGCGCATACTAGGGTGCGTTTAGTTGGCTCATTTTCATTCAGGCCTTCATCGAAAGTCTGGGTGAGGTTGGTGAGGAGTGTGGTTGTGAGGTGTTAGTCCTAAAACCGTGTTGCATAGAGAAGAAAGGGATATGAGCATTAAATTTGTTTAGAACCAGTCTCACAAAACAATTTCGAGGTGTTCAGAAGGAAAGGAACGGGTTTGTTTGAGGCTTGATCTGTGAAAGCTTTGTTGGGTTTCAGAATTGGGGACATTCAAAGATGTCTGTTCGTGTCGCAGTTGCGACTCTGTTCAAGGTTAATGTATGAAATATCGTCAGGGTCCGTTTCTGAAGAATTTTTGGTCTGGCAGATGGCTATGGTCATGACTGGAGTAAAAGGAGGATCAATGTTAGGGTCGATCTGTAATTCGTGTAACCGTTCAAGTATCCTTCTGTTGTTTGGATGGTGTGGCAGGTGGCAGGTGTTTGCATAATGTTTGTTGCGCATGTCCGCTTGTCGTTGGTATGATCTGGTTGTTGAGTCGTAGGATTGCCTCATGTGTGTCCATGAAGTATGTGTTTTGTTGTTGAGGCTCCTGATGAGGTCCATAACTTTGATAGTGAGGTTCGGAAGTTAGTGTTTGCAAGCACGTCTCACCCTAGGTTCGTCTGATGCTTACTGCAATAAGAGTTTCAATCAGAGTAATTTGATCGTTGGTGGAGGGTAAATTACGCTGCTGAATTTGGCGCTTAATGTTGGCCGAGCTCTATTTAAGCCACGGACGCACCCGGCGGGTACATATTGTCTGTCTGCGTGGTCGTGGTGAAGCGTTTCGTGGCTGTGTCAATGGACATGAATTGTATGATGTCAAAGTCATTAGGGTGATCTCCATTGATGACGTGCTTTCGTCCCAGTCTGCTTTCTTGTAGTTTCAAAAAGTAAGAGGTGGCTTAGCGTGGATTGAGGGTCGAAGTTGATTACTTCTGAAAGGGAGTCAGACATGTCTTAATGGACATTTTATTATACAAGTGTAAGGAGTCCGCCACCGTCGTCGTTGTTGGACGGTCATGACGGAGTGTTGTATATCCAGGAAGCTTTGGTGTTTTGGACTTTACTTCCTAAAGTAGGGCGAAATGAATGAGATGTTTATGTAAGAAGCATTTCAGCTCAACTTGTTTCTGACCAATACCGTTTGTGTTCATTTGTAATATGTTTAGGTGTTTGCCTTTGGCTTTGGGTCGTTGTGGTGACCCAGGAAGTGGCGGTGAGGGAGTGGTTGTGGTGGAGTAGATGTAGAAAGTGGAGCCTGAGGCGACATGTGTTGCACCCCGGGTCGAGGAGCCGCCGCCAGCAAGGCCGCTTGACAGACAAGAGTGGGGCCACCAGAAGTGGGGGGGATAATGTGATAATTTATATTTGTATTAATGTTACAGGTCGGGTGGCAGTTAATGCATTGCAAACCACGTGATGATTCTAGAATTATGGACAACAAAGCTTTGTTCTGTGTAGTGTGTCCATGTCCCACATCTGCACTGGATCGCGCCAGCGCGGCCCGTGTAGGGACGCCCGCATATGGGACTTGTCACCTGTCTCTGACCTTTGCAGCCCCATCCAGCAGCGCCGCAAGCCAGTGAGGGGGAGGCCAGCACAGCCATGCGCGCCAGCTTAATATTGAGAACAGCTATGTTAACACAGGTATAGAAATTGGAATTAGTGCGCACCACTGGCTCATATGAACAACCCGTATGAATGACAAAAAAATGAATGAATAAATTATTAAACAGCACACTGTACAACAGAAAAGCATATGAAGATGCATCACATCCACACACCAACCCACCACTGCAGCACCACAACAATTCAGAGACAAAAACAGAGAAGCACGCCGCCGCATTCCACTCAGGCACACACAAACGCACGCACAGACAACAACCCACCACCACAACAACACCAAGACACAGAAACACCCCACACTCATGCAAAACAAAAGGGGGGGATGGATGGCACCCACAAGGAGATAGCGCATCCGGCAGATCGATACCAAAGGACCTACCACAACCTAAACAAACTCAAACAGGACGTCACCCAGAAACTCCGCAAGCGACCCCTTGAATGCAACCAGGGAATCCGACTCCACCACAAAACATGGAAGGCTGTTCTACAACTTAACATATCGTGCTCCAAAGAATCTTTTCTTGATGTCGGTATAGCAAGCCGGCATCAAAAGCTTATTGGGATGGCCTCGTGTTCTCACATCAAGAGCTTTCCGAAAAATACCCCCAAGGTCAGCGCCACCATCCAACCCGCGGATGATCTTCCAGTATTTAATAAGGTCTGTCCTGAGAAACCTTCCTCTTATAGAAAACAAGCCAAGTTGCTTCAGTCTGGAAAAATAATCCAACTCAGCCAGACCATCCACACTCTTTGTCCATCTCCTCTGCACAGACTCGAGCAATCTCAAGTCCCTAAGAAAACCCACATTCCACACCGACGAACAATAATCCATGATAGGCCTGATGAGCATCACAAAGGGGGACACTATGGTTCTCATTAGGTTGTTTGCCAATCCTGAAGCCTTACCCACAACCTCTCTGACATGGTGGAATTTCAGTTTTGCATCCACCACCACACCAAGGTCCCTGTGGGATTGAACAAACTTTAATGGAGTCCCACTCAAATAGTACGGAGCCAGTGGATTCTCGTCAGTCCACTCGGCAAACCCACGAACAAACCTCCACACCACACACTTCTCCTGAGTTCAGCCTCAAGTTCCAAGACGAAGCAACTGCGCTGACTGTCCAGATCCGACTGCAGACAAGGCACACCAGCAACTGCAGACTCTTTCACCATCTTGTACAGACGATACAGCTTGTTGTCATCAGCAAATGCCTTAAAAGAACACAGCACTCCATTTCTGATGTGATTAACGTAGATCAGAAACAGCACAGGGCCCAGCACCGAACACTGAAGTTCGAATCCAGCGAAGCAAAACTGGCCCAACTCCCACCTCCCTCAGCTTGTTAATCAGAGCATCATAAGAAACCCCATCGAATGCATTTGAAAAAACGAGCAGCACAACATCCACAACAAAGCCATCATCCACCCAGTCCGGAACATCCGAATAAGCCAAGAAGCCGATCCTAAGTAGACCGAAATTTCCGGAATCCAAACTGACGAGGGAAGAGAATCTCATTGCTCTCAAGAAACTCGACAAGACCCGGAACAAAAATCCTTTCCAAGCTCTTGCAGCACACAGAGGTCAGGACGGTAGTTCAGAGGATCGTACCTTGCCTTACCCTTGAACAGGGGGATCACAATCGACTCCAGCCACGAAACTGGAAGAACTCCACAAGTAAAGACCTCCGAAACAGAACAAAGGCCCCGACAGCGCAGCCGCACATTTTTTCAGAAGCTTAGGATGTAAGCCATCGGGCTCTACTGCAGACGAAACGTCTAGAGCCAACAACACGCCAAGCACCTGAGCACGAGTGAAAACTGGATCAGGCATCACTCCATGAAAGACTTGACTGGGAGCTGGATTAGGAGGAGCATCAACAACAAAAAAAAAGGCAAACGCATCAGCCGAAGTTTCACTCATGAACTGGGGGCAGTCAACATACTCACCACCAGCAGCATGAAGAGGACCAACAGATAAACGACCCTTCTTTTCATCGCGGATGTATGAGTGAAAGAGCTTTGGGCACTCGCAAAATCGATACATGAGATGTTCCTCATACTGAGCACTACTCTGGATCACTAAGGTTCGATACTGGTGGTTCAAGGCGTTAAATACGCCCATTGCCAACACAAAACGAAGATCCCTTCTACCAAAGGAAGCTCTCACACGCCTGAAGTCCTGCCAGGCAAGAGATCTCTCTCGCATCAAATGCCGAGGTGGATGGACATTCCACGGCAGACTGGGCTCCGCTGCGAACTGGAGCATGAAGATCAACCACCAGCCTCATCAGAAGGGACACCAGGTGCATAAAACAATTGTTGACCGACAAGTAGCTACGGAAATTCCAGCTGCCAATCAATATCAAACAGGACCCTGATATGGCATCGTAGTTTCCACTATGCCAGAGGTATCTTCCTCTTTGAAAAAGTCAACATCCCGCTCCAGCTCCACATGGAAAAGATACAGATACAAGGCCGAAATCATCTTGCAAGGGAATGGCCGACGCTAGGCTCACCTCACATTCCTTAGCCCTTATGCGCAAAAGGGTCCGGCCGGGGACCCCGCAACACACCCTCCGCAGAGTCGCACACAATAGGAGAGTGCATACAAGGAAACGGGGACAGCACCTCAACATTGCCTACCCTATCCAACTCGGAAGTAAAAGGGGAAAGGTTCAAAATCGAACCACCTGCAAGAAAAGTGCTTTTAGTCACCCACCGAGTCAGACCAGCAGAGAGAAAACAATCCAAAAAAGACATATCCACCGGGCGTACATCGAAAACATTCTCAAAATGCCAAACCAAGGAGGGCAGATTAAAGTCTCCCAAGATAACTACCTCGCGATCAGCACAAAAGGTCAAGATCAACTGAATGAGCCGGGAATTGCAAGCCTCATCATAAGATGGGGGACGATAGACAGCCAACACTCAAACATCAACATCCAACAAGTGGATGGCAGCAACATTAGGACAGTCAAGGTCCTATTCAACAAAACGAACACTTCTATTTACAAACATGCAAACACCATGCTTGCAAACAGCGCTATCAGTATCACCCCTTACCACATCAAAACCCTCCAACGAAATGAAGGATGAAGGGACCGAAGCAGTCAGCCAAGTTTCACTCACAGCAACAACATCCAAGGCGCACGTACCTACAAAATCATTCAAGCAATACATCTTGTTCATGAGAGAATTTACATTTACCTGTACAACCTTCTAAGTAAAATGATGCACCTATTTACAGTGTATGCGTTGGGAGCAGAGTTGGGGTCTATGACCCCGTCTCGGAGAAGGGATGCCGAGTTTGTTCACTTCCCCCTAGGGATATAACAGTATAATGTGTTGTGGCTCTTGTGTTAGGTGTTTTGTCGGTGGGCCAGGAGCCCGGGCAGCGCACAGGTGGCATCCACGCCGACACCGTCGACGACGACGTGATCAGGGAGGCGTCATCCGAGATGTCCGACGTCCCAACGCCCCAACCGCAAACAGGACACCGCGACAGTCCGCCGAACGCTCGTAGGCACCCTCTTGAACGGCCATAGGCTCTCTCTTGGATGGAGTGGTCAGGGAGGTGAACGCGCGAGTGTAATGGATCGTGGCTTAAAGCTGCTGGAAGCGAATGGGCGTAGTTAGCAGTTAAAGCAGTTGCTATTTGCGGATGATAAGGCACTGGTTGCTGATTTGGAGTGTCTGAGTTTGGTAGAGGGTTTGAGGAAGGAAGCTTCGAATTAACGAGGGTAAATGTAAATAAATTCGATGTTTGAGGCATGCCGATGTGAGCATAGTGTCCTCCTAAATATTGAGTTATTGGATGAAGTCCTGTGTTTTCTAGGCTGCAATGTGCAAGAGACTGAACTGGTGTAAACTGAGATGGAGTCTCGAGTGGAGGAAGGATGTAAAGTGTCTGGTGCACTGAAGAGTGTAATGAGCTATAGGACGTTGGGCATGGAAGCGGGGTGAGGGTTTTACGAGGGAGTAGTCGTCCCAACTGTGCTCCACAGAGCTGAGACTTGGGGGTTAAAAGCCGGTGAGTGAAGATACGGTGAATGTCTTCAAGATGAAATGTTTGAAGGGCAATGCAAAAGTGGCGCTGAGACAGAATCAATAACTACGTTAGAATTCGAACGAGAATGGTGAAGAAATTAGAGGACCGAGGAGATTCAGACACATGAGGATGGATGATGGCAGATGAAAGTGCGAGTGAGTAAACTCAGGCCTAGAGGTAGACCGAAGTTTAGGTAGATGGATGGCGTGAAGCAGGTGCTAGGAAAGAGCCACGAGTGTGGAGTTAGCGAGAGAGCAAGCCATGTATAGGCGAGCAGGGAGAATGGTTGTGAATGTTTTTTTTGACGCTACCCTGATGTGTTTTCCCGCCCCTGGCTTTCGGCTGAGAAACGGGATGGTCGTGAGAGAGGGGAGGGGAGAAACGGGATGGTGGTGAGAGAGGGGAGCATCACTATGACGCAGCACGGATAAACCTGTCACACTGTCGGGCCATGTTGCTGACACTGACCTCAGACCGCACCCCAGTCACAAAGTCGGGCTATGCTACTGAAAATGACCTCATACCGCACTAACGACCCAGAGTGAAAGTTGAGTGATCTTTCGGCCGGACCTCTCAGCGCAAAAGAGCCACCCCAATTCCCGAGTGATTTAGCCTGGTGTCTGTATCCAAACAGATCCTGATTTCTGTGTTCTCATAATAATATACCCTAGTACATTGTGCATCGCGCTCCGTTTTTACACTGCTCTGTTGCTATAGGCCAGTATGATTACCACGGAAAAAAAGCAATAAGTGTGTAAACGCAAGCAGAAACAATAAGTGTGTGGGTGCAAGGTCAATATTGAATAAGTGTGTGGATGCAAGCTCAGAGAACCAAGCGGTGCTTGCGTCAGAGATTACAGGCCTGATGAATTGTTTGTATAGTGTTGCAATTGATTCCTTAGAGTGACCGTAAGAAGTTGTAGAGAGTACCCGCGACGCGTTCAGTCTGTGTCAGACTTTGGTGCCGATGGTAGGCGATGTTAGTGCTGCGAGTGCAGTCTCTGTCAGTAAGTGCTTTGCTCTGTTCGCCACTAGGTGACATCAGGACATGGTGTCGCAAATGGTCCTTGTCTGCGTTCATTAGATACAGCATGATACAGACACTATGCTGAATCCCCGAGAAAGAGCAAGGCGCACTTCCCACACCCCTCACACAACTTAGCCCTCTTGTGCTAAAGGGTCTGGCCGGGAGAACCAGCAACCCACCCTCCGGGTTATGAGTGCGGTCCGAGGTCAGAGTCGGCAGCAGGGCCCGACAGTGTGACTGGTTTACCATTGCCGGGTCATGATGACCGCACCCCCCTCCCCACGACCATCCCGTTGATCCCCACGAGATGCAAAGGGCGGGAAAGCACTTCAAGGCAGCGTCAAAAATCATCCTTTCACAATCCTTCTCCACTTACGCCTATTCAGCGCACGCTCTCTTCCTACCTCCACACGTGAGTCTCTCCTTCCCAACGCCTCGCACCATCCATCCACCCAAACTTAGTTTTGATTGTCCACTCGCCTCCGCCTTCAGCACTCTTTTCACCAATCTCCCTTCACAGTGAAAGTGGGACTGAGACAAGGCTGCGTGATGTCTCCCTGGCTGTTCAACCTCTATATGGATGGAGTGGCCAGAGAGGTGAACGCGAGTGTGCTGGGTCGTGGCTTGGAACTCTTGGAAGCGAATGGACGGAGTTGGCAGTTGAGCCAGTTGCTATTTGCTGATGATACGGGCCTGGTTGCGGATTCGGAGGAGAAGCTATGTAGGCTAGTGTCTGAGTTTGGTAGAGTGTGTGAGAGGAGGAAGCTTCGAGTGAACGTGGATAAGAGTAAAGTAATGAGATGCTCGAGGACTGTCGATGCGAGCAAAATTAGTGTCACCCTAAATGGTGAGCTCTTGGAGGAAGTTCAGTGTTTTAAATATCTGGGCTCCCATGTGGAGAAAACTGAACTAGT